>JANTPZ010150105.1:1560-13847 GCA_025593235.1 Vachellia pachyceras
TGAAAACTTGAGGTTTTGAATTCAAGTTTTTCAAACATGTTATAGAACTCGAGTTTCAGTTTTCCAGAACTTGAAGTTTTACAACTGAACTCCGAAACTCGATATAAAAACCTGAAGTTTCAAATGAAAGTTTTTCAACTACACTTTAGAACTCTTATTGCAAACTCGAGTTTCAAATGAAAGTTTTCCAAACCTCAAGTTCTGTTTATGAAAACTGGAAGTTTCACTACATGGCTTTTAAACTCAATGTTATAGAACTCGAGTTGTGAGATGTTGAAAACTCGAGTTGCATTTTTCTCTGACACAGCTACTTCTAACGCTACCAGAGTTTTCCGTTTTCGTGCTTAGCATATTTTGAATTTGATCTGCTCTAATAAATACTTTCTAGTCCTTTCATTAAAGCATCTCATGTCTTCTGAGGAATGAAATCAGAGCTTCCGCCGCCGATAGCTGAACAACAGAATTATTAATGACAGACGAACAAACACAGCGGTTGTGAGTAACGGTTACAAAATTCTCTCTAACGGGCATTGGTCCGTACTAAGCCACAAATAGTAAACTTAGGTTGTTGTCTAGCCTTGAAAATGGATCAAGAATATTAATTTTGATTTCCAAGGGTTGTATAGGGACAACCCCAGGGTCGTTCTCTCCGGAAGTGAAAAGGCGTACCAATGATCCTTAGCTTGTGATAATGTTTGCAATGCAAATGCAAAGGAGGTTCAATTGGGATTAAACTATGTTCCTAAACTAATTACAAAATTAAGACTTGTTTTTGGTATTTTCTTAGTTGAGGAAGAAAGTAAAGGCAGCTTTTAGAAAGAAAGGTGTGTGTGATGATGAGTTTCTCTTGAAAACGGAGTGTTCCATCATAGTTTGCAAAAGATTAGGGAAAGTATCGGCTTTCGCACTAAGTTTTCGAAATCAAAAACCCCAACAATTCGTATGGGTCCGGAGCGTCATACGATGATCTACACGACTTGTTGAGTCCGAAACAACATGGAATGAACTCCATCCCATGAAATTCCTTATGACCACTTAGTGTGTGTACGGAAATCGCAGAGTGACAAAATCAAATCCATACATTGTTGACTCTAAAACCAAGCACAACTAGGATGATAGAAGAGAACAACAAGGCTTCATCAAATAAGCAAAATGAACTCCATTTTACTTTGTCAATCACAAAACAACTCAATACACAATAATCCAAGTTTGGCTCAACCGAGACCAAGTATTTACACACAAATTACAAAGTCTAACTCGAAATCCTAGTAATCTATAGTGTAAACACAGATTGAAAGTAAATACTCCCCTTTCGGCGCTTCGAACTCCGGTTCACTTCATCTTCAAGAGGATGGAGATGTTTAGCTCCTCATGGGTGATGGAAATGAGCTTAGAGATAATGAATGGAACATGATAGATGGATGGATGATGAAGAAATGAGTGAAATGAAGCTAGTGTGTGAAGATGGGTGATGGAGAATTAGGTTTTCTCTCCTTTGCTCTCTCAATCTTTTCCTCTACAGCCTTCTCCTCTCCCCCCTTTCGAAAATACCCTAATTCAGCAATATAAACCGTCCTGGGTCGGATCCATCCAGCCGGGTCGGGTTATTTTCCTTCTGAGATAAAAATTCAGGTACTGCGCGATATTCGCCGCGGCAAACCTCACCCGAGAGTTCTTGCAAGGCTACTTGAACTTTGCGCCGCGGCGAACTTTTTCAGAGCTACTTCCCTTGTCTTTTTGTAAGGAGTTCCTGAAATGAAATAGCAAATATGGGCAGTATCATTTGCTCATGGTGCAATTTAGGCACAATAACTCATTATTCATGGCATATGCACCCAAAATCACACTAATCCAAGTCAATAACTCCTAATCTCAACTTAAGCACAAAAAGGGTCATGTATGGGCTAAAATTGACTATAAGACTCTGAAAATTTAAGTGAAAAATTAATACAAATAAAGCTCAATCAGGCATTCAGACTCTGTGTAACGGCTATTGAATTTAGTCTCGACTATAAATCTAGAAGCTTTGAAGACAGAAGAAGATGAGACGAAGAAGAACGAACTTAATACGCTGTTATTCTCTGTCGCTACTTTCTGTCATTTTGTTCATAATTTCGGTGAGCTTCAGTGTTTATCCATCTACTCTTTTTCAGAGAGTGAATATCGATATTTCTCATTGTATTCCTGTGAGAAACTCAAGGTTGGGACCTTGAGGTTGTTGGGCTGAGTTGAGACGGAAAAACAGAGTGGGTGAGACTCTGTTTTCGTGTAAAGTGTAAGGGGGAGAGATAATCCATGTTGTAAAGGCTCGGTGAGCCTAGTTGTGATTGGTTAGTGGATTGGAACTCTCAGAGGTGCTCTGAGGACTGGACGTAGGTCAGGTGAACCGAACTAGTATAAATCGCTCGTGTTCATCTCTCTCTGCTTTATCAGTGATTTCGTTTTAATTCTGCGTTTGTGATTTTAATTTTTAAATCTGACCAATTCACCCCCTCTTGGTCAAATCTTACACTAACAAACAAAATGTTCAAAGATTGGTAAAATTACCATAAAGTCCCTGCAGTAGTTGGTCCGGTTGTCATTAACAACTTCACTAACCGTCAATAACAACCGAACTAGCTACCGCTGAGTAGTAATTTTACCTATCTTTAGAACATTTTGTTCATTAATTCTTCTTATTGGGACCTGATGGTAAATTTACTTAATTTTTTAACACACATATATCATTCTATTAAAGACAAACATACTTAATACATTGTATAATATTAAATGTGGATGTATCTTCAAGTGAAATTCAAACATTAATTTATTACATTTGTTAACGTTAGCATTATCCGTAGACCTAGACTCATTGATATCATTATAATTCTAACCCCAATTTTCTTAGCCAAAACTTATGATTCTAATTAGGACTACTTGCCTCTGTATTTTTCTCACCCACATAAAAAGCCATTAGTCTTATCATCATGTAATAAAAATAATAAGCCCACATAATTAATCTCTTAATTGCTACATAACTATCGGATGTTTTTTTAGAGATTATATATGCTAAATAAATTGATATTACCTCATGTTTTAGACATATGAATTGGTTGACTGTTCATCGGTGTTTAAAAAAATTAAATATATTACTTAATCATAACATATATTCTTAAATATTTATATATATATATAGATTTTACATCAATTTATAAATCATATAAATTCATTTTAAGAAATTATGATAAATATGTCAGTTAATTAATATCCTTAATCTAAAAAAAGGCTCTTATATTAAAGATATAACTTAGTATTTTATCATTTTCCCATGAAATTAATTTGTTTGATATATAATACAATGATATATATATATAATCATTTTTGAATATATATAATATAAAGTAGTTTATTTATCTTCTTTGATCTTAAAAATATTAATTAGAGTTTATATTAACGAAGTAGTATTTAATATAAAATAAAGACATTTTGGTCCAAAAATATAATACAAAACATGATTAAAAAGGTCAAAAAAAATTAAATTGCCCTTATTAACATAGAAAAATATTAATTAATTAAGAATACAAAAAACTTTAGAGGATATTTGATTTAATTTTATTTCAAATAGTTTTCCATAGTACTAAATAAATATATGAAAATTTTTATCTCAAAGTATAACAAATAATTCTTAATTGTGTTTCCAAGCACCCTCTTTAGACAGATGGATTAGATTAGATGATGAACGTGTATGAATCCATGTTAAAATAAGAACAATGAGAAGAAAACGAAGGTTATAGTACTAGCTACCAACTTCTTTTTTAATTTTTTTTGTAAAGTTGATAATTTTAAAAATCAAACTACAATACAGTACAATATAATCTCTTAAACTATTCTTTTCACCAATAACATATCAAAATATGATTCGTTTTATGTGTAATCCAGTGATTCAAAAATGAGAGGCAAATGACACCCCAAACATAATCTAATTGGTTTATATTTGATTAGTGAGAGAAATGTTTTTATCAAGAGTGACATTGGTCCCGTTTGACAACACTTTTAGAGAGTTTAAAAGTCCATTCAACAGTATTTTTCTGTAACAACACTTCTCTACTGTGTTTTCAAACGTTGTCTACAAGAAAACGGTTTGAAGCCACTCAATGAAATGAGCATGAAGTAGGATCGTCCATAAGATGATCCTTAAGTAGCACAATGGAAGGCTTTTATAGTGCTTGTTTGGTATACACGTTTAAATTACGTTGCACATAAATCAAGATAAAACTCATCTCACATATTTATTTTAGAATCTGTAAAATCATTTTTCTGACGGATTCTTAGATACGCATGTTATATGTAGTGGGAGAATTCTTGCATGAAACAGATGCACCACATAACCTGTGATACCCATCCAATAGAAACACGTCAACTCGCATCGTACTAACCCATGTCGCCTATTCTCTCTCCATCACAATTATGTCAATTCAAATCATATTTAATAATTCAGTTTGCTCGTGTGCCCCACAATTAATATAATTCAACTTTTTTTCACGAATCCGGTTTCAGTGCTAATCCCTAGCCTAACGTCCCCTCCCCATCGAACCCCCTCCTCTCTGTCTCTCATATTCGTTTCTCTCTCTAAACAACACAAGACCAGCTTCACTCGCTCTTCTTCCCTGACAAGGTAATGGTTCTTTCGTTCTCTTTTCCGCCGTCGCCGTTGATTCGCTCATTTAAATACTTGCTTAATTTTTCTAGAATCGATTGTAGCATTTCGTATATGATATTTCTTGAATTTCGGGAATGATAATTAGCTTGTATCTTTGAAATGGCTGGTAGGCGGAATTGTGCTTGAGAGGAGGGGGAGGGAGATTTTATAGTGAGCATGGTTAGGAGGGAAAAAGAAAGGAGGGGACGAAGCGTTTGGTGAGAGGGAAGGATTAGTGAATCGGTGCCTTCGATGGGGAGGGGACGCTAGGCGAGGGATTAGCATTGAAACCACATCCTTTTTTCACAGTCAAGCAAAGATTCATTCTTCTCTGGCTCTCTCCCTCTCCTGTGCTCTTCGTTTGTTCCCTTCTGTCGTCTCATCACCGTCCTCGGTTCTCACCAATGGTCGCTGCTGCAGTTCCATGCTCTAGTTCTCTGGTGAAGATGATGAAGACGATTGCTCCAGAGTGAACCAGCCTCCTAGATTTGTCCTCCCTTATCAGCTCATCGATATGGTAGCAAAATCTTTCGCTTCTTTCCGAATGCAAACGAATAGTGGAGGCAATGTATAAATTGGGTTGAGGATAGTTTTTACATTATTTAAAGGTAAAACTTAAATTTTGGAAAATAAATTTTACAGATTTCGATAAAATCTAGGTTTTGAAAGGTGATTGTGAGCTTATTTGGATGTCATTCCTGAAATTTAGGTTTGATTTCAAAACCTAGATTTTGTTTAAGTACTCACCAGAAAAACTATTTTGCATACAAAACCTTGATTTGAAACACAGTTTTTGAAAACAGCTATTTTCTTGTCAAATCACATACCCTCTCCTAATAAATTTTCTATTTTCTACTTTTTCTTTCTTTCTCTTTTCTCTACTTTTTGCTCGAACTCCGTAAAAGTAAATAACTTCACAAACACAATATTTTAAAATATATGCTTTATCTCGGAATTTGTAAAAGCTATTCTCCAAAAACTAGGTTTTACCTCAGAATTCGTAAAAGCTATTCTGAAAAGGACTTCCAAATAAGCATGTGTTTGGGAAGTTATTGACTTTTACGGAGTTCAAGGTAAAACGTAAGTAGGAAATATGAAAGATAAAAAAAGAGAGAGAAAAGAGGAAGAGAAAATTTATTATAAGAAAGAATGTGATTTAATAAAAAAATAACTTTTCAAAACCTAGATTTTAAAAAATGTGAGTACTTAACAAAATTTAGGTTTTTGAGCAAAATATAAATTTTATTATAACAATTAGGTTTTGAAATGTGACCCAAAATGAACCCCCAATGTTGCCTGATTAATAGTGAATGCGTAAAGAATATTAACTTCAACGTTTTGAAATACTTTAAAATATTAGATGCAATTGTTTTACCGCGTATGTAATTTGGAATAACTAAGCACCTTAACCCCTTTTCATAAGAGATATTAAAAAAAAGTTCCCTTTGATCCTTTCTAAATACAAAACTTCGTTTACTTGAAGTTAGATTAGGGAAAGAAACAATTTTGTGTTTTGCCCCCAAATTGGTTCTTCTGCATTAATAACATAAATTGAGAGACTCCCTAATTGCATTCTAGAAAAGCTTTAACCTGGTTAAACATATTATTCCTTCCAAAAATACTCTAAAACAATTATATTAAAAATGAAAATATTTTAATAATGGAGAGCTTAAATTTTAACAAAAACATTCTCATTTATTATCATGCCTTCAAATAAATAATAACAATAAGGGAAAAAAAAGGAGTGGAAAAAGCGTAGACTTTAAAAGGAGATTTCGAAGCTAACCTATTTAATAATTGAAAATTTACAATCAAGTTTTAAATATGAGAATTACAAAATTACCACAAGGTTTTAGGAGTAGTTGCTAATATTGTTAATGAAGGCTGATAAGGTTGTTAATGACAATCTCAGCAACTACTCCTGGGATCTTATGGTAATTTTGTGAATCTTTGAGACATTTTATTCATTAATTCTCTTATTTAAAAGCCTAGACTTTAAAAGGAGATTTCGAAGCTAACCTATTTAATAATTGGAAATTTACAATCAAGTTTCAAATATGAGAATTACAAAATTACCACAAGGTCCCATGAGTAGTTGTTAATATTGTTAATGAAGGCTGATAAGGTTGTTAATGACAACCTCAGTAGCTACTCCTGGGATCTTATGGTAATTTTATGAATCTTTGAGACATTTTATTCATTAATTATCTTATTTTGGAGTTTATTGAAAATTTCCTTTTAATAATTGGGTTGAGTGGGTCCCATTGTATTTGTAAATACTCAATAATTGTGCAAGTCCCACACGTCTTATTATGACGATTTGATGTAGTGTTGTGATTGGCCACGGAATCACGTAAAAGTAAACAATTAATTTACAAATGTTAAAAAATAATTAAATTTACTCTGCTTTTAAAGCTTTTTTTTTTATCATTTGTACTGCAAAAGCTAACAAATTGTTTCATCTCTTAAGCTATTAACATTTTTTTAATGATTTTACATCATTTGAAGTAAATATGTAAATTTTTTTACATAATTTAAAGTAATTGTGTAAAAAAAATTATCTTTAAGTAAAAGTGATTACATAATTTTCTTTTTGTAAAAAAAGGTGATTACATAATTGACTACGGGAGTTTGTGTGGAAGTTGGCTTTTAATATTGTGATTTTTTAAATGATCCCTTTGATTTAACACGTTTTGGTTTATGTCTCGTGTAATTTCATGATTCGATGACAACCATCTTCAAAAGGAACGATATTCGTTAAAAAATATCTTAATTATAAATTAAAATATTAAATTGCTCTTAATCGAATCTCCTACACAAATCTCCTCCACACTTCACAATGTGCTCGTTTGAAAAAACGGTAGAGAAATGCTTTTACGTAAATTGAGATAAATATGTAAAAAATATTATCTCAATTTACAGAAAAACACTGTTAAACATGCTTTTAGTGAGTAAGAAAGCTTTGGCAAACATACATCCTAGCAAACCGTGTTGCTTAGAGAGGCATAGAATTTCTACATCTCATACTCTTTTAATCCTATTCTATGTGTAAAAATTGAAGAAATTTAATGGGCATCATTCAAATTTTGATTTGAACGTACAATTTTACTTTTTACTCATTATCGTATTGACTTTATTTTCATGGGTATAATAATGTATATTATGTAGGGATAGATTTGATTTACTGTTTTTATTATCTTATATAAAATATGTTGAAGATGACTTATAAATAAGATTATAGGAGTAAAGCTTCAAATTAATTATTAAGAAAGTTTAAGAGATAAGATCTCCTTGGTGGATGTAGATATCTTTTTCGCCCTGTTGTCGTTTCACACGTGTTAATCACTAATGACCTCCTCACATTGATGAGATAGTGAATGTAGTGTGTGTTTGAGAATCCGTTGGTATAAATGATTTTATAGATTTTGAAAAAAATTTATGGAATCTAAGAAGAATTTACCGATTTTCAGATGGATTTTATGAATTTCAAGATGGTTTTTACGGATTTCATGATGGTTTTATCTTGGCTTACGTGCACCGTTGGGAATAAGTAATTCCTAAACAAGCACATATATGGGGAATTTATCATTAGGTCTCAAGTAGCTCAATTAATGAACAAAATGTTTCGAAGATTGGTAGAATTACAATCAGGTCCCAACAGTAGCCGATCTGGTTGTTATTGACGGTTGGTGAGGTTGTTAAGACAACCTGACTAGTTACTGTTGGGATCTGATAGTAATTTTATCGATCTTTAGAACCTTTTGTTCATTAATCTATAAATTTTAAAAAATAACTTCAACCCTTGTGATTTTATTTTCAAGAATATAAGGATTAGCATTTTAAACGGTTAAAACAATAAATGTTAAGTTGTATCCAATTAAAATTTAGAGAATGAATTTTAGTTGTGTTAAAATTATAAAGACTAAGTTGTATATGTTAAAATTTAGGAACTTTATTACAATTGAGTTAAAAACTATATGGATTAAATAATTAATTTTTACTAAACAATATTAATAACTCATATTACCCTCACTGAGAGCACTCATTTAGTTGAGGTTTGATGCTAATCATTCAAAATACTCCTCAATTCTAAGTATATGAGCTAGTTGGGAGGTTGATCCTTATCTTAAATATAGGATTTTTATCCATTTTATCACTAATACTAATAATTTTTGTGAACTAATTTACTTAACATATATATATATTAATATATAATATAATGTTATACATAAGTATTTTGAGACACAACATTTTTATTATAATAAATAAAACATTTAACTTCTTAAAACTATTTAAATTAGTTAAGTGGTTCTCATATCAACAAACAACCCAAGGAGGATACACGTTTTTTTTACAAGGAAAAAGTTTATATGAATTGGATGCCGGGCTCATAGGGGCTATGTGTCTTTAAATTTAGAAAGCGCTTATAAATGTACTTATAGATTACCCACAACTAAAATCTTTATATAGATAGTGGAATTTGAATTCATAATATCGTAGACTGTGAGGCAATTCTTTACCAATTCTAGTAACATATACACTTTTTTTTTTAAAATAACTCAGGCAAACACCTACTTTGTGTAGGGGTAAGATTTGAGGATAATTTTAAACATTTTAGTTTGGGGAGCCCATTGGGCCTATGGAGGTTTTGGGAAAGTTTGGACCATACTACTAACTTCACCTCTTTTTACCAACGGTTTGTTGGATCAAGTGGTAAGCGGCTTGTTCCAACTTAAGTAAAGTCTCGAGTTCGAGTCCTTGTGTATGCAGTAGCCATCGTTGGGAGACTCACCCTCCATTTCCAAGTGTGCGACGCGGGTTAAGTCCGGATTAGTCGAGACAAAGTTCCGGAGACTGGGAAGAAACAAAAAAAAAACTTCACCTCTTTTTTTTTTAATTTCTTCCTTTAAAAAACAACTTCATAAGGCAGCTGGGTACCTAAGTAGGTAAAAATATTGAAGAACCACAAATAACATTGCATGAAAATCACTGAAAAATGTGGGAAACTGTTGAAAGAATAAAAAAACAGAGGGTGTTGCTTGATGAAAAAACATTACACAATATTACTTATAAATAATCATAATATAAAAACAAAACTCAAATTGATTAGTTACATCAATGATTAATGAACATGTGAACTAATTCTCTAATCAGTCAGGTCAAAAGTTTTAGACAAGTCGATCATGTTAGAATTTTAGATTTTTCCATTTAACTGAGCTTCCAATGTCATATTTAGAGTTAAAAACAAAAGAATTTGTCATACTTGCAATTTAATAACTTGTATTATTTATTATAATGTTCTATTTACTTGTAAATTTTAAGGTATTATATGATTTTTTTTCCAGCTCATGACTACCATGGATGTGAATGGAATTAACAAAATTCACTTTTGACTTGTAAAACTGTGATTTGGATTTAGGATAGACTAACAAGTGTAAAATTTAGAAAAGTGGTTTTTGATTTAAAATTAGGAATTGAGCCATTGAAACCATATGGTTTCAGAAATTTTTTCCCCCTGCTTCTTTTTTGTTTTTCTATGACTGTGATAAATTCTCTACCCAAAATACTCTTCTTTCGTCTAATAATACACTTTTATTAAATGATATGAATGCAAATTTTTTTGGAAAATAATTTATGCATTATAATTATTAATTAATTATATGAATAATACATGGGTCTTACATATGCACACATATTATTTATTTATAACTTCAAACAAAAATAAGAATTAAATTTTTTATGCAATTATCATATTAGTTAATGTCCTTTAAAATAAATTTCCCATGAAAAATATGATTATGATAACAACCATATAAACACTCTTATTTTAACAAAATCACTTTTTTCACAAAATCCATTTTTTAAAATCATTTTTATCACTACTTTATACCGAAGTTACTCTTTAAAAAGTTGATCCAAACACATGTTAAGGTTATTGTGTCCGTTTGGGAATGCGGTAGAAAAGTACTTTTATACAAGTCGAGGCAAATATGTGAAGGAGATTATCTCATTTTACGGAAAAACACTGTTAAACGTACATTTGATTTTTTCAAACGCTCCGACAAATAAGCCCATCGTCTAACTATTTTGGATGTGATAGACAAAAATGCTTGGTGAACTCTCTTGGCCATTTATTTCTCCTGCATAAGGACGACTTCTTTTCTTTGCAGACGATGATTCTCTTTGGGGACTAAAATCTTCAATATCAAAAGGATGTTCTTTTCACTACCTTGTGTTTGTGACCTGAATGAAGAAAAATGCCAATAGTTTATGGTTAATAGGCTGAACATTAGGTGCCAGATGATTTGCTCTGTTTTATTTCCCCAGAAATTGATAGGTTCAACTATTTTATCATTTATTTCATATGTTTCAAAAAATATAATAATTATATATATAAACTAAAGATCACTACTAAATCATAGAACGGTTGAAACTATAGGGATTGTGTTGCATTGTGTTAGACTTCAAAGATTAAGTTACTATTAAGTATAGACTGAGTTTAGGTCCCATGCTGATGTGCTGTTATTAATCTATCGTAGGAGTGCAACAAATATATGATTCACATAAAAGATTTAAACCCTTGGCTGTGATGTGTAGGATTTGAATGCAAAGAGACTATCGTAAGCTGGTTTTGGTTGGAGTTAGAAGCAATTTAGGATCCGAGGCTTGTATCGTTCAGTAAGGACTTTAATTTGGTTCTTCAGAAAATATAGACAGGTGGACACTATTTTTTCTTAAGTGTGAGATTGTTGTCATACGTATATACAATTCAAAAGTTAAGAGATTCAACATATGGGGTTAATCCTTTACAATACGATGAATTAAGATTAGAATCACCACATGAGATGTGCCTATATTTAGTATATGATATTGTCTCAAATTTGATTGTCCTTAGATGAAGAATATCTATGTTTTTTTAAAAAAAAAGATTGTCCAAATCAAAAGTTGATGGAATGGGATCCCAACTGTCGCCAAATGTAACAGTTTTGCATGGCATAATTATAATTTTGGTTAAATTATACTTTTAATCCTTTATGTTTGCGTCAAGTTTCATTTCAGCCATTTAAGTTTAAAAAGTGCACTTTTAGTCCTTCAAACTTAACGCCGTTAGTTTCTCTTAACGGAAATTGCTGACTCATTGAATTTAATTGATGACTGTGTAATAAAATGTTGACAAAACATACTCACATTTTAATTTTAATTTAATAATATAATAAATTTGATATTTTAAATTGTGTAAAATAAAAAAGATTTAAAATAATAGCGTTAAGTTTGATGAGTGAGCAATTTCTGTTAAGAGAGACTAACGGCGTTAAGTTTGAGGGACTAAAAATGCATTTTTTTAAACTTAAAGGACTAAAGTGAAACCTAACGCAAACATAAAGGACTAAAAGTATACTTTAACCTATAATTTTTGTTTTTGGGGGGCAAAGACTTGAATCTTGCTTCATTGCCTGCTAATTAGTCATGTTTCAAGGAAATAAATAAATATAAATACTTTGATAAATATCGTAAATTTGTTTCTGATATCACAAATGAATTTCCAGGCCAAGCAATTCGCTTTCTCTTGGGAACATGTAATTGCCATGAACTACCTCTGTGCCTGGTA
>JANTPZ010150106.1:0-15916 GCA_025593235.1 Vachellia pachyceras
CAAGGCAGCTGCCAAAACCTCAGAAGCTTACTTGGGGAAGGGGTGGCTTTAGGAGTCATACTCGACATGGAAGTGGCAGTGGCAGCTCTAGCAAGAATTCTCGCGGCAGTCGCGTGTCTAAGTTTGTTGATTATTTAAGAAGCTTAGATGAAAACACGGATGAGGTATAGGATGTTGTTATCCACTTTTTCTGTCTCTTGTTAGTGTATACATGGGTGACGGTTTTTACCCCTGGATTCTTCCTTTATTGTTCAGTTCAATCCAATAAATTAACTCTAATATGCTTACTTGCAGTATGATATCCATCTAATGCTTGTTTCTTTGGACAAAGAAAGTATACCAAGTTTGCAGCAGCCACACCTTTGCTGTCGGCCAACTTTGTCCGTCAAGCACCTTTGTGAAGTGAGATGTCTCTTTCCCTTTACTGTTTTATGCCATAGTTTTGACAATTACAAACCTTTTGGACTGAAAAATATGTTCTTTTTTTTAAAAAAAAAGTGGATTGCATTATTTATTTATTTATTTATTTATTTTTGTTGTTGTTTGTTGGACACCTTGACCAGTCCATAGAATAATGGAGTAAATTAACAATTTGATCCCTGGATTATTATTAAGCTTATATAACTTGGCCTCTGTAAGTGGAGTGCATAAGTTCCCTAAAAATAGTGAATCGGTTGCATATTAATCTTTTTATCAATTCTAGTGATCCAATCACAAGCATACTCCAAAGAGATGTGTTGGTAATTTCCAAGAAGCTTTTTGATTTCCTCGACTTCTCTCTTATTGTTGCTTCATGTCCGCACAGTTTATTGCTCGTCAGACCCACTTGCCAGCTGAAGAAGTTGAGATATTGGCGGTTAAAGGATGCTGCAGCATCATCTGTGATAAATCAGCTGACGAAGCCTCAATCTTGCAGAATGATGAGCTTACTAAACTGACTGTAGATCCCTGCAAAGATGAACTGGAAATTTTGCAAGGACATGAAACTTTGGCGTGGCTCAAGTCCAAATGCATATCTAAAATGGAGCACCTGGTGAGTATTCATTATTCAGGGCAATATAAATCCTCTATGTTGTAAAAAGTGATAATGTAATGGAAAAGTTGATGATTTAGATAAGATCTTGGTTTTATATCCTCTGTAGGCTTAAAAAGAGGTAATATATGACTGGGGTAATGTTTAATTTTGTGCCAGAAGTTTTCATGCCAAAGCTATGGGCATCTGAAAGTTTTTCTTAACTCAATATTACCTTAAAAGTGTTAAAAGTAAAGTCACCCTAACTATTAAAAAATTAACATTTAGCATTAATATTTTTAACTGTAAAAGGTAACGGTGCTCCCTTTTTAACACTTTTGGAGTGATATTAATCCTATATGATTTTCATTTATAGCTGCATTCTTTTGTGTATTTTTCCTCCCAATTTATATATATGACCGTGAAGTTTCCAATTTGATTCACCATTATTGATGGTTCAAGACTTCAAGCGATGAGTAACAGGTGGCTGATCCTCTTTTTGCTGTTTCAGATTCTGGCATTCAGGAGGAAGGAGAAAATATAGTCATGCTTGAACAGGTCGTTTTGATACTGAGGATGTCAAGAACTGTATGTACATACAAAGGGATCGATCGCCAATTCCAGTTGCATTCTCAAGAAAGTGAATCTACAGTAAAAATTATAGAAACCTGTTGTCTTTGAAGCCTAAAAGATTATTATATGTCTATCAGAAATTTAGATACATCTTCAAGAATAATTATTATATAGAGGGGATATGTGAGCCAAGATTTCTTTCTCTTTCATATTTGGATGCATATCATAATTAGGATTTTGAAGCATATAAATGTTCTTTCATCAAATGTTTTATAATGTAGACGCGACTATTGTTAAATGTTTTGTCATTAAATGTGGCATTAATCACTATTGTTAATTGTTAGGTGCTAACTCTACGAAAATAAATTAATTTTTTTAGTGGTCAAGATATTATCCCTCTCTCTCCTCTAAGTCTCTCACTATGTTCATGAGATGTAAATTTAAAGGTTAAAAATACGAATTTGTCCTTCAAATGTTCGTTTAAATGTTGCCCCAAAAGCTTTAAAATGAAGCAACCAACATAATTTAAAAATTGACATTGATAATTAATATTTTTAACTGTATAAAACTTTTAAAAGTAACATTGCTTTGTAACATTGCTCTTAGCTTCTATGATGTTCTCTTTTTCTTTCACATTTGAGATATTCCTTCTGATTTCATATTTTAAGTAAGAAGCAATTAATTAACTATTAACTAATTAATTTATTTAGCAGTTGATATTTTCCGTGAATATATCCCCATCCCCAATAGTATAGTTGTAGTCCACACTATTGGAAGTGGAAGCGTCAGAAGCATGACGCACTTCAATCCAAACAAGCACATAAGGTCAAAGGAAAGAGGTGACAGTTATATGATAAGAATGACCCCGGTCTGCGGGTAAGAATGAGGATTTTTAAACTTCCGAAGGGCATCGCCTGCCAGCAGAATAGTCCGTCTGTCCAACAGCACCAGCACCCGGACAACGGAACGCTGTTTTTGCCTCGTCCTCTTTGGAGATGAAAATACCTAAGTGACCGTCCATGAATGACAGAATTTTTTGCCTAGCTGCTCTGTCCACTAACAGATCAGCGATTGGCATTGTGATTTTCTCAAAAAGGGAAAAAAGCCGTTTTCAGAATACAGTAATATATATATATTGTTCGTACATCATTAACAAAAGAATTGATGTTAATTCAATTGACATTTTACAGAATTCTTTCCGAGAACAAAAGTACACAAGAAGTGCGTTGGGGCAGGTTCAGGAGTTATTGAACGCTCATGACCCATTAACAAATCTAATAATCATCTTAAACCGGCAGCAGGACTCGACGCCCCTCTGCCATTTAAAATCCTTCGTCTCTCTCTTCTGTGTATTACGCGCAAATGTGGAGACTTTGCCTTCGTTGCCTCTCGAATCGACCTGTTCACAACCCAATATCAATATGTACTTCATTAGATGACCTGTTCTTCACACACACATATACATATCTGTATATTAAGGGAACAAATGGTTTATGTATACCATACTTTTGGGGAACAAATGGATGGTCAAAATTAGGAACCGGCCTAGCATGGGGAACCATTGTCCGTCTTAACTGTTTTAAGGCCTTCTCCTCCTCAATCTGTATATTTTGCAGTCAACATGTCGTCACATATCTTGTGTACATCAAATATTTATATTTAGATTGACCTTTATTAATTTATAATAAAAAAGAAAGTGTTATAATACCATTTTTGCAGCCTCGCTCTCCTCCCTGTACCGCTTGTACATAATTTCTTTCTCCTTGATCTGTACAGCAAATATAACTTTAAGTATTGTCCAAATCATAGGTTCTGACTCGTTCAATGGTGAATAAATTTCCCATCTAGAATAAACCCGAGTACTTGTACTTACCCTTTGATCAAATTCTGCTCTATCCACCGCTCGTTCATTCACATGTAGGTTGAACTCCTGAACTTGTGTAAGGGGTTTGCGAACCTTCTCAAAAACTGGGATTGGGTCCCTGCATACGATTAAGATTCAAAGAGGACGAATCTAAGTTCACTTGTTTTTTCTTCGGCAACACATGCAAACTATAAAACGTCTTCAATGCGAATAGTTGTTTCTTACTCTTTCAAGACTGGCTGCGCTCTGAAAATTCTCATCTCGGCCTCTTCTCTTTCTTTTCTTTGCGTTTCTTCCATTTCCCTCTCCATCTCTTCCTCATGTCTCACCAGACTCTCTAGTTGGAATGGATCCGCTTTGGTACATGGCTTGGGTTCTGGTTTTGGTGGGATCTGCAAGTATATCAGTAAATTTATATTAATAACAGTTTATTTCATTTAACAATTAGAATCAACTTGTAGCCAAGAATTAACAATTAGTACCACAGGGTAGTCTGTAGTATAAGGGTATGGATTCGCCTTGGGAACTCTAGCTCTTTCCTCTTCCAGCTGTTTCAGCTGAAGTTCCGTGAGAAGTCTCTTCTCTTTCTCAGCACCTCTTTCCTGACAAATAGGAAAAATATGTTGGGAAAGAATTCCTACAAACCATAGAATTCATTCACACTTTAGATGAAATGGATAGAAATAAACCAACCTCCGTGTAGAGATGAAATGGATTTGGTGTTGTATTTCTTGGAATTGGGTTCTTATGCGCAGGTTCAGAATTCAAAGATAACTGCAAAACCAGAAATTGGTGACATTAATATTTTCGTTTAATGGGAAAAGTTCAAAATTTATTTCACATTACACTTATGTTTAAAAATTGATTTCGAATTACCTTGTCAAACAGATCCGCTACAGCAGCAGGTGGAGGAATCCTTTCATTTGTTGCAAAATGAAATTCTCGTGGTTGAGTGACAAGTTTCTTGGTATGACAACAAAAGATTCCAATATCCCCTTTACTCTCAAAAATCTATAACAAACAGAATATGTTCTTCGGTTAGCTGGAGGATTGAATGATGCTAAGTTTATAACATAAAAAATTAACAATATTACCTTCTTATTGAGAGGCCTAGCTTTAAATTTAGGAATTTTTTCAAGCTCTTCCTGTTCTAATTCCAATGAACTTTTCACCTTAGGTGGGCGGGCCCTTAGTGATGTTTGGAGCAGTGGCGTATTATGTTCCGTGAGATGAGGCCTCCATGGTTCCTGATTCACAGAAGGGAGACAAAATGACTAATCGTTGAGAAGTAGTCCAAAGTTTTCTTTAAAAAACGGAACAAAAATGCAGTAACCCAAAGGTTGATTTTGGCTTCAACAAATACCTGATGTGACGATTTTCCTGAAGCCACTGAAGCTGAATCTGCATTCTGATGATTGGCTCTAGCTGCTGTTTCTAGATGAAATTCCTGCAAACAAAAGTTGCTTCATTCAACATCATGGCCAATTTTTTTTTAATGTATCAGTTCTCGACGTGAAAGTGCAATTCACCTTGAACTCTGGTGGTTGTGGTGTACTTCTTGATACAATAGGCACAGTAGGAGCATGCAAAATCTGTAATACCAAATTGCACGCATAGGTCAAGTAATCATAGAGTATATATTGTTTCAAGACTTAGCAAAAGTGGAGCATAAAAAGTGGAGTTAAAAGATGGTTTTAGGATTTCACAGAGAATGATAATGTTTCAGGTTACTGATCAGAGCTGCATGACATGTTTTGGCTATTTAGGATGTTAAAGTAAGTTTAGAAAGCTAAGTTTATAGTTGAGGTTGAAGTTAAGATTTGAAAAGTCAATTCAGGGTCTAGTAGCCATAATTTGGATTTGAGAAGGCTATTTATTCATTGAAGAAGAGGAATTGGCAGTATGAGACAAAGATTGAGTGAATGTGATAATTCAATGGGATATTTCAGTGGGTTTGTTCTCCCCACACGCACCGCAAAAGGTACCTTTTTATTTAGGGGTCGAGCCTTGAATTTTGGCATTTTAGCCATCATTTCTTCCTCAAGCTCGGCAGTACTCTTCACTTTGACCGATCGGGCTCGTTGAGCTGTCTCAAATTCAGGTTCTTTGGGCCTGGTCAATGTGAGTTTTGGTTTCATCTGGATCATGGAACCAGCATCTCCCTGAATTAGTCAAAACTATTTTACAAAAGAAAAAAACAAGAAAGAAATCAAATTATTACATGAGAATGACGGACATTGACATTCGGCAGTGACACGTCTCTGGTACTTGAATGGAATCTTCTCATCATTTCTGCCATTGATACAAAAGGCACTGATGCTGGTATTGGCATTTCACGAACATAAACCTTCATCCAAAGTTCATGTGTTTATAATGCAAAGTTCAATAAAAAACAATTAAATAGCGTTGATGGATAAAGCAAACCAACCTTCCTATCTTCCTTGTTTGTTTTAACTGCATTTGAAGAGATACCGGCACTGCTACTGGCTGAACTCAGTTTTGACTTGTGCGGCAAATTTTGAGGTTTGACGTTCAGAATCTGAAATTTTTTAGAGAAAATTAAATGTCAGTATTGATGTTTCTTTTGGGCACTCTTTTAATGTATTACTCTATCATGCTAAGGGTGTTGAGACATGTGAAAGTAATTCAAGAACGCAGGATGTTTTAGCCTAATCTACTACAACTAAAGTTAATTAATTCGTTGGAAATATTCTGAAAGACTAACATTACATTGCAGTTAAAAAAACGAATCCATTGCAATTCAAAAGATCTCGTCACAGACTTTCCTTACTAGATCCAGATAGTGGGTTTCTGGAAAAGAAAAATGGGCACCGCAGCTAGTTTTCACGTAGATGAGTGCTAAATAAAGTGACAACACTCCTCAATATTTTGTTCATGCAATTCAAGTGGAAAATCTTATCAAATCTTTAACTATTTCAGAAGCTTATTTTGTTTATGTCAATAGAAATTGAAATTAAAAAAGAAAAAAGTACTTAATTATGACAGTTACCTGTCTTGCTTTTCCTCCTTCCAATTTCTGCCTCTTAATAGCTTGGTTTTCTTGTGATAAGTGGGTAGTCCCAGCGGCACTCTTCATTGTTGATGACAGTGACTGAGCTTTTGTCTTCACTGCCGATGGTGGTAATTTTGTCTTCATTGCTGATGACTGCAACTGAGTTTTTGTCTTCAAAGCTGACGGATTCTTAACTAAAGTGGCTATCTTTCTAGCTGTTTCTTGTTTCTTCGAAATCGTACTCATGACTCTTTTCTGCAATGCTATAGATGGATTGGGTGTACATGCTTCTTTAACAACTTCATCAGCAGGTGGATGACTTCTTTCTATGTCACCAGAAACCTGGAAAAAAGGAATTGTGAGGAGAAAGTGAGAACCATGAAACCAGAAATGACATTATAACGATAAAAACTGTATTGCAATTTACCACATGAAGAGGAGTCATGTTTATTACCTCATCTTCGTTACAACGTGCTTCTTCCTTCAGTTTGGTAATCGTGCATCGTGGCTGATTTTTGTCGCTTGAGCATGCGTCTTCCCCATTATAATCATTGCGACTTCTTTCCTCGTTGACTTCACCGGAAAGTACATCTTCATTTATTTTGGCACTCATGCACTGAGGTTGAATGTCACCAGAAACCTGGAAAAAAGGAATTGTGAGGAGAAAGTGAGAACCAGGAAACCAGAAATGACATTAGAACGATAAAAAGTGTTTTGAAATTTACCACATGAAAGGGAGTCATGTTTATTACCTCATCTTCGTTACAATGTGTTTCTTCCTTCAGTTTGGTAAACGTGCATCGTGGCTGATTTTTGTCGCTTGAGCATGCGTCTTCCCCGTTATAATCATTGCGACTTCTTTCCTCGTTGACTTCACCGGAAAGTACATCATTTATTTTAGTACTCATGCACTGAGGTTGAACGCTGACATCCAAATTATTATCACCATCGGCTTTTATAGCGGTTAACCCTGATGCCTGGTGAAAACAATCGCAATCAGTGATGTTGAAAGAAATCATATTGTGAGTATCGCTGTTGGAACTAACAGTACCTTCTGCATTTTGTCAGCTTCGCTAAAATTGCACAAGCTCTCAACGGTAATGGATCTTCCAGTCTTAATTTTTGGCATGAACGCTGCAATATATTAGAATCCCCAAATGATCAACTAAGTGGTTTTCCCATACACGAAACTCAGGAAAACAAAAAAAATTGGTCTGAAGTTCAAGCATAAACAAGATAAAGTAAAATCGCAAGAATGTTGTGCATTCAAGTGGTAGGTGAACGGCAGGGGCGACCTACATGGTCCCCGGCGGTGCAGTGCCACCCCTAACTTCCAGAAAATTAGTTATTATTATGTGATTTATTTTGCACCCATTCGTTTACTCATTTTTAACCCACTAAATTTTTACTCAAATTATTCTCAAAAGATATTAAGAATAAGTCTTATTTATCTTCTCAAAAAATAGTTTGCACCCCCTAAATCAGGGTCCTCTGCCCTGGTGAACGGTCACATATAAAAAATACAATTGGGCACAAGAAATGTAAACATCACTTGTTTTCCAAAATCTACCCTCAATTCCGAAATGAATCATGCTAACCTAGTTCAGCATGTCAAAACAGCAACAACTTTGAACTGAAAGTCTGAAACCCTAGAGCTTTCAAGAAACCCAATTCAACCGCGAATGGAACAGGAGCAGACCATTTAGGGTACCACTTAATAAAGAAAGTATAGGAAGAAGGTTGCAAGAGGAAGAACCGTACGTGAAGGTGCGTAAGAGAGAGCAGTTTCAAACCAGAGTTCTGCTTTGCTCGCGTCCTCCTCAGACTCCGTCTTTGTAAAATCAAAGAAGCGTGGTGCCAAGAATTCATATGTCTCGTCGATCATCGTGATCCCGCCGGTGCTTTCCTCCGCCACCGCCATTTTCAGATTCAGTTTTCAGCCGAAGACTTTTTTTTACTGCGTTAAAAGAAGAATCAGAGGATCTTCGTGGCTTGTGAAGGAGACCGCAAGAGAAGAAGGTATGAGAGATAAGAGTCGAGGGAGAGATTGTAACGTTTAGATCTCCAACGGTCGAAAAATTGAAAATGGGGCCAGCTCTCTTAACGGTATGACTGCTGGTATCTGCCCAAGCGAAAAATAAACTTGCCAACGGCTATCTCTCCGTCGCACGCTCCATTACGCCATAAAACGCTGTCGTCTTTGACTGCCTAGAGGACTTCATGTTATGGTCTAAACGGTGTACATAACGTGGCAATTTTCTATTGGTCACTGAATTTTCCCTACATGCTACAAGGTCAAAAAAATTTAAATTACCAAATTCTCTATAACAACCGAAGAGCAAACAAATTCCATTACAATAGATAATAATATGTTTATGCCCCTCACTTGTTAACGAAACTTTGTAATAATTTATGTTAATTCTATGAATTTCATAATAATTCTCCCTAAATTATATTAAAATGAGAATTTTCTTTCTCTATAGTCTCTATACACACTATATTCAACTAGCAAACAGGCTGTAGCTTCTGTTACATGAAATTTGTCCAAGTAAATAAATTTGTTGAACCATATAATTAAGAATTTTGATCATATCCATTTCTCACCATCAATTTTAAATAAGTTACTGTCAAAAATATAGTAAATTAATATTTGAATTTTCACTAAAAGAGATATTTATTTTTAGTATTAATAGCAATGTCTCAAAAAGTCTTCTATAAAAAAAGATACAAGCATTTATAAAATTATGCGAAGGATTTACTCTTTAAATGAATCTCCGGTGACAATTATCTATATTTTTCAATCATAAAAATGTAAAGGAAAAATAAAAGGGAGAATTGCATTTAGGTTCCGTGATAGCAAATTAATTACTATAAAATCTCAAGAAGTTATTAATAAATCAAAGAGTATCATTGACAAGTGAAATAGCTACCATTAACAACATCTTAAGACCTTAAAGTAATTAATTTGTAGTACGGGATTTTAATGTAATTCTCCTAAAATGAAAATATTATTAACTCTAGCTTGAATTGTCTTTATAGTAGATATGTCACATGAACAGGCAAGATTCAATAATTAGACCCATGCGTATTCAATGATCAATAGTTATTCCTTATCCAATATATTTAATATAAAAAAAAAAAAAGGTATCCAAGTCCAATAATTGAATATAAGAAGAATTCGGTGATGTGTAATGAAGAAGCAGCCGAAGCTGCTTCCAGAAATAGGGATGAGGTTATATAATCAAATTAAAAAAAAATATGCTTCTCAATCAATTAGGTAGTGAAATGTTAACAAAAAAAATCAATTCGAACATAATTTAATTTAATCACCATAAAGTTTGGTGCAAATAAAATGCATTCTCTATAATAAATAAGTACAAAATCTCTTGTACTGTAAAATTGGGTCCACAACAAACAACAACAGTGTATGCAGAAGCCATCGTTGAGAGACTCACCCACCATTTTCAGGTGTGCAATGCGGGTCGGGTCCGGATTAGTCTGGACGAAGCTCCGGAAATCGGGCGGGAAACAAAATATTAGGAGAGTGTATCTAATGTGTTTGTTTGGTAGAACGTTTAGAAAAGTCAAACGCACATTCAACAATATTTTTCCGTAAAATGAGATAATATCATTCACATATTTATCTCGACTTGCGTAAAAGTACTTCTCTACTGGGTTTTCAAACTGGCACAATGTTGATAATTTTCACCAATATTGTGCATGTTTAAGAAATCTTTCCTCCAACTGTGCACACAAGTCAAGACAAAAAGATTTTAAAATCCTTAAAAAATATCTTAAAATCTATAAAAACATCTTAAATTTCATAAATTCTTCTTAAAATCCGTAAACTCTTTTCTCCGCGCAATTTTCCAACCACAACGTTAATTTAGAGTATACCATTAACATTAACAGTGGTTGGTGTGAAATTGGGTCATATCAATCAAGCTAGAAGTGGTTTTTTCTTTCTTTTTCTTTTTCCTCCCATTGACTAGTGTGAACCCAATCTTCTTCTTTTAAAAGTTAAAACACTCAAATCCATATCCCCTCACCAAATCACGGTCACATATCTACCCCCATACAATAATTCACCTTTTTTTTTCTTAACTTTAAAACATCAGTACTTCACTTTAAAAGGTTTGTCTCATATGATATATATCATATAATTACTTTAATCATATTTAAATAAATTGATAATTGATGGCTGTGTTATTACTCACGCCTTTTATTATTGTTAATAGATTTTGAGTTAAAGCGTATTCAGTAAAGTATATTGTGGTGCATCAGATACCTTGTAAAATTATTATGATGAATTTTTTCGAGTGATGATGAGATATTTTTAGAATAAGTATTTTTTCTCTATATATATATAACAAACTGCGTTGTACATATTAAAAAGTATTCTTATCTAAAGGTGATGATTCGATTCTGGGAAGTGTCACTTAGTTGTGACTCCAGTCGAGGCGCTTGGGGAGACATCACCACAACTAAGTGAAGCCGGATTGACCTACTTATATGGCCAGACCAAAGGGCTTGCTTGACTTGTTCCAGTGCCCACAGGGATAGACTTCAGTAGATCATGTGTTAGGTGCCCTACTATTGGATTATATGGGTAAGCCCAATCCTTTTTCTAAAATTTTTGTATAAAAAAAACAAATTATCCTCTCCGTACAAAGATGTTGCTCTTCCAATCACCTTTTATTCTTTCTTCCTTTTTTTTTTTTTTGGTTTGTTGTAAAGATTCTTTCTTCTTTGCTTCAATCGCAGCCCTTGTCTGCAAATAAATTTGGATCTTTTGTGTCTTCCCTCGTGTCTTTTAACACTTTGGCAATGAAAAATTATATAAACGTGTACATATGTCGTTTCCTATTCTAAATATAGGAGTTATACAAGTAATTTTGGTTAGCTTAATTATTTGTAACTAACACGCTTGCATTCACTTTTCCTCAAATATTTTATTTAAGTAGTATTTTTGTTGGTGAAAACACAATTTGATATATGAAATCAATAGAAATAATTTAAAGAAACAAAATTTGTAAATTCTGAAAGTAAAATGGAATAGGTTGATGATGGAAACAAGCTCTTTAACTAGCATATATGTTCAGGATTTAGAATTAAAGGAAAGCAAGTATAATATAAGGTTGGAATCAATGAAAATAAGACTACTTTGTCAACAACCAAAGTAATTATACTTTATACATAATATAAAAAAATTAGTATAATTAGTATATAAAATAAATTAATATTTTAAAGCTACTAGGGTAGTTGAAAATTGAAAATGACGAGTGGGGAAGAAGATTGTAAATGACGGAGGGGAAGTGGAATGAAGGAGAAGACTAGCCATCGAAGGAGAAGACTTTGGAAAACATTTGAGGTCGTCGGCAAGCAAGTGTGCGCTGTTTGACAACGACCCGGTCCCCATAGTAATAATGCAAACAAAAGTTCACAGTTTAAGCCTTCAACTAGCTAATTCACGTGCTTAAAAGTCAAACCTTCTTCCATTTCTTACTTGTCAGTTTTATTGCCCACCCATGTCTTCCTCTCCCTCTCTCTTTCTAGCTGAGTCATCTTCTCTCTCTTTATCTCTTCCTCTGAACTCCGATCCTGATCAGAAACAGATCTTCTGAGAAATAAACCAGCATGACTGGCAAAGAAATCCTTCAGAAAATGAAGGTAACTGGAATAACTTTTTTTTTGTCATGTGTGCTTTTGAAAAATGGAAATCTCTGCAGATTTATCAGTTAGCTGGTCCACAAGCATATGGGTTGTGTTTAAAAAATGACAGATCGAAACTTGGTTGCAGGTGAAAGCAGGATTTGGAACATCAGGAGTTGACAAAGGGAAAGGAAAAAGCAAAATGTCAAAGAACATAACGCATGGATTCCACTTAGTGAAGGGGAAATCAGCTCATGCTATGGAAGACTATGTAGTTTCAAAGTTTAAGCAAGAGAAGGACAAGGAATTAGGGTTGTTTGCAATATTTGATGGTCATTTAGGACATGATATTGCAAGTTATTTGCAGAACAACCTTTTCGACAACATCCTAAAACAGGTACGCAAGTGTTGTTTTCCGGAATTTCCCGTGTTTGATATAGTTTTCACTTTTCACAACCATGATGACGGTTTTTATTTTTCCGAATTGTGGTGGAAGCAGGAAGATTTCTGGACTGAGACAGAAAGTGCAGTGAAGAGAGCTTACCTTATAACAGACGAAAAAATATTGGAACAATCATTCGAGTTGGGAAGAGGAGGATCAACCGCCGTAACTGCCATACTGATAAACGGTCAGAAACTTGTAGTAGCAAACGTGGGAGATTCTCGAGCTGTTATAAGCAAGAATGGCAAGTCCAAGCAACTATCCATCGATCACGAGCCAAGCAGGGAAAAAAAGATGATAGAGAGCCGTGGTGGTTTCGTCTCAAACATTCCAGGTAGCTTTTTCATGTTAAGCTCTTAGATCCTGTCCTGTAC
Organism: Vachellia pachyceras; assembly: GCA_025593235.1. NCBI lineage: Eukaryota > Viridiplantae > Streptophyta > Magnoliopsida > Fabales > Fabaceae > Vachellia > Vachellia pachyceras. The sequence goes on from JANTPZ010150106.1 coordinate 12,931, forward strand.
ATCGTACGTTGTATTATATATGTGAATTTGTTACAGAAGTACATAGTAATATCAATTCTGTAAATGTTGCAGGAGATGTGCCTCGTGTAGATGGAAAGCTGGCGGTAGCCAGGGCTTTTGGTGATAAGAGCTTAAAGATGCATCTTAGTTCCGAGCCTGATGTGGTTGTGGAGAAGGTTGAAGAAGGAACAGAGTTCCTTATTTTGGCCAGTGATGGAATCTGGAAGGTTAGCTTTCTAATTTTCACAAATGTATGTGTTAAGCAGTAGAAGAAATGATGTCGAAGTTTTATGAACTAAGAAATGAGACAATTAATCTCTCACTTGACGAGAACATGACCATTTTACACACCTAAACCACTTGTTAAGACTATGACCTTAACTAACAAGATTAGATCTTAACCGCAGTTCAATATTGTAACATACCCCGTCAAGTCCACACTTCTTGAACTAATCGAAGTGTGGATTGTGTGGAGTTCAATACTCAATGGAAAATGAAAGTAATGTCAAAAATTAAGTTTTAGAAATTGGGATCCAGTGAAGCAAGAGCTCCTGAAGCTTTCTAAAACAGAGAAAAGAACAACTACTCTGTTTCACATACAAGAACAAGTACTTTTCCCAAGTTAAGAAAAGATCCAGAGACAAAACCATATTAAAATCTGTAAAAACCATCTTGAAATCCATAAAAACCATCTTGAAATCCGTAAAACCATCTCGAAATTCCCAAAATGCCTCGAAATCTGTAAAATCTATTTTCCCAACGGAGTTCCCAAACAAGCACTCTGTTTCACATACAAGAACAAGTACTTTTGCTTAGTTAAGAAAAGATCCAGAGAGTGATTCATTGTATTTGGATTTGATTGCTTGGATTAATTAATGTGTTGGCTTCACTTAACTGATAGAGAATATGTATGTTGAAATGAAAGGTGATGTCAAACCAAGAAGCAGTGGATTGTATCGGAAAAACAAAGGATGCTCAGGCTGCAGCGAAGCGTTTGATAGAAGAAGCTGTCGCTAGGAACAGTAAGGATGACATTTCCTGCATCATTGTCAAGTTCCAATAACGACGCAATCTTTTTCTTGAATTCATAAGCCAACGTAATATATAGATACTTCTTTCGGTGCTAAATATAAGATGTTTATAATGGAAGGAGCATATATTTAACTTACCAAAGGGAACTAGATCAAAGCTTATGTGTGTATAGTGTTTCCACAAGTCACTGTATGTCTAAATGATCAAATCCAATCAAATGCTTTGTTTCATCAGATGTTTTGCTTCGTGTCCTTGGAGTTTGTATAATTGTTATTTACTTTACTTTCTGTGAAATGCTGCATCTAGTCCAGAATATAGTATCCATTAATGTGTAAACTGATCAATGACCAAGGGATTAAATGAGTTCCTTTGATGCCTCACTTTTGTAAGGTGAATTTTTTTGGGGTGGCTACTCTAAGTTTAATAAACTTATTGAACAAATTTTTATTTTAGGTAGGAACAGAGAAATGTTTCATTGCAGGATGTGCTTGTACAGTCAGCAATGGAGGAGAAGGACGGAAAGAGAAGTATAATATGTAATGTTTGATGTATAGAAAGGTATTTTAATTTCTGAAAAAAGAAATTGAGAAGTGAACCTAAAAACAAAAATGGGCTTATGATATATAAATACTATAGCTTTTCATAAAATTTATATTATATATTGATGATTTTTGGATCTCAGCTGTCAACTACTCTCTATAATTTGAAAAATTGTTTTAGGGAATTGTATTACCCATAACGCACAATTTCATCTGATGAAATGATGCATTTTGATGATTAATATTAAAAAATGGACATCTCATTATGTTAGTTAATTATAGAATGAATCCCACTGATAAAGCAAACCTTGGCGTTAGCTAGTTAGAGAAATCCTAATCCGAGGGTTTGGTCGCATCTCATAACGTAAAGAACTAATGTTCGAATCCTTATTAAAAGATATATCTATATTTAATATTCGATAAAACGTCAAACAAGTACTTCCAGCAACAGATTAATGCTATGTTTGGTATGGTGGAATTGGAAGGTGGAATCATAAATGGAATTCATTTCCTATGTTTGGTATGGTAGAATTAGGGGTGGAATTGGAAATAGAAATGAAATTCAAAATGGGTAGAAATGAATTCCATGATGTAACCCATCCATGAAATTGATTTTTTGCCCTCTCATTTTTTTCTATTTCCATATCCATTTCCATCCTCATTTCTATCTACATCTCCATTTCCATTTCCACTAAAATCAATTCAAACGTATCAAACGAGCCATAAAGTTTTTAAGGAAGTTGTAGTGTGTTCCCCTCTACAAGTCACATGGGTTTATCCAGTTGCCTTTTCTTTTCTTATTGAAGTGGATTTGTAGCTAGTATAATTCTTTAGATTTAAAAAATGTTTACAAAAGTATTAGCATAACAAAATTCCGATGTTAGCAATGATATTTGTACATGCAACTCTATAGATTATGAGTTAAATTTTTACCAACTGAATTTAAATTAAAAAATGTACACTTTTTTATAAAAGGGTATAAAATACTGTACAAAAAAGCGTAAAAGACATCATCAGCAAGATTTAAAACCAACAGAAGGAGTTAGCATCTCACGATATGGTAGATTAAATTTAAATCTCCGTTAAAAGATATATCTATACATAGTAATATACTAATACAAGATATGAAGAACAATTCAAGATATCTTTAAATTCTTGAAAAGTAAATCTGCCCCCTCCACCATGGCCTACGGCCGAAGCATCGAGATACCGGTGGTGGGTGAATTGTTGGAATGCCCATCCAAGGTGGGACATAAACTCTTTTAGGTTTTTTTTCAAAGGTTTTATAGTAGTTACAATTGATTATCGGATGATAACTTTTGTATCACTCAACAAGCGACTATTAGGCAAGAGGGGGTGATTATATTTGTTATTTTTATCCCTTCGGATTTATTAGAATTCACTGTTTACGGCAT
>JANTPZ010150107.1:0-11605 GCA_025593235.1 Vachellia pachyceras
ATCAAAAGACTTGTTAGCAGCTGAGGCCAATTCAACTCGTTCTTTCTCCTAGCTTCAATTGATTCTTGACAAGCTTCAAAAACTTGTTCTCATCCTCCCACATAAAAGGAAAACTTATGAATTCCTTAATTATCTTAAACAACTAAAAATATTTACATGTTTCCAAGAATTCTCATAAATTTTGTAGGATTGGGTCAATGCACATTGATATAAGTATATGATATACACAAACTACTGCTAAGTATGTAGAAAAATGCGGAAAGTGTGTCAAAAGCATGTTCATTTTTAGGTACTATCAGAAACCCTACATATATCTGTTACAAATAATTAATGTAACTAATTTTTTATTACCTGCAACATAATTATTTAGTTCTTATATTAAAAAATAATAGTATAATTTAGAGTGTGATTATATGGATCGGTAACTTGAAGACTCAAAGACACTCCCAAAAACTACCATAGAGTCCATATTGGTTGTTTGGATTTGCAGTTAGAAGTGTTAAAAATTGAATTTTTTTCCTACCATGATTTCATGATTTAAGAGGTAATTACTATGTAACATGAATCTTATATTGATTCACATGAACATGCTTATCATAAGCAATCAAACAAGCCGATCCTCCCATTATATTATACACATGACATCATCGAGCATGGACACAGAAATCCTTAATTGTCTATTATGAAAATGACCAACACAAATGACTGACTTGTGGAATTTTTCATTCGCCCACAATAATTCAGTCAACCTAGCTTCATGTGAGAAAGCTGCTTTTAGCTTTACTTTTTACTATTGTGGGTTCTAATTATAGTCTATTACTTTTTACAATAATTCGCCCAAATATCTATTATGTGATTGTTTGGGTTTTCGTTTCCTCCAACGATGTATGTAAGTTAAGCTGAGATAAAACTATTTTAAAATCCGTAAAAACCATTTTGAAATTCATAAAAATCATCTTAAAATCCGTAAAATCATCTAGAAATTCGTAAACTCATTTCTCATAACGGAACTCTTTTCTCCTAACGGAATTCCCAAACACACACATAATTTTTTGCATTACTGATGTCTAAAATTAAAAGGTTAAGACTCATGTTTTTGCTAAATAAGACGGATTCAAATGATACAATGAAATTCAAAAGGAAAAAATAATGATCTAATTAATTAAATAATAATTAATGATAAAAAATACTGAATAATAAAAAATATGACATATTAACGCGACTGACTATCTTCATCAGATGGTATTAGATTTCAGTAATTCACCCCAAATTTTACTGTTTACACATACACACCCTTGAATATCACACCTACAAGGCTACAAGGCTGCACAGAAGCATCTTTGAACAATAAAACAACAATTACAAAAACCATTTCTTTTCCTTTTTTTTTTGCCTGAGGTAAAGACTTTTTAGGCTCAGCTTCTATATACTTCTTGGTTTTTATTTACAAAATTCTATTTTTTTTAAAAAAAAGATAAGACTCTACCCGTTACTTTTTATACATTTATCCCATTTCATCCAAAAAAAACTATTCCAATCAAAAGCTATATTATGAATATTGGCAATAACATTTTATATTTTATAAATTCTAATTAATAAGATTTTGCACTAAAATAACAAAAGGGAGTGAATTAAAATTCTAACATATATGTACAGGAAAAGGAAGTTCCGCAGCAGATTTCTTCATCGTAATCTAATCATTTTGGTTCAGTCTAAACTTTATTGGTTGCCATAGGATGGTGGTGATTAACATGTTGGAATTCTCAGCCAAAGTCAGGAACAGTATAAGAATGGCTTGAGAGATGTACATTGTACTTTTGACTGTGAGTAATAGTCACACACTTTCATGGTATTGACTATGTATATATAATAATCTATTCATCCCTATTTTTTTGTTATTATTATATATAATTTTTTTTTCATATTTGACCATAGATGTGTGGTACCTTTGATCCCCATCGATAGTGGAGCCGTTTGGATATTATACTGGACGCGTTTGAATAAACGGTTGTATAAGTAATTTTTTGGTAACATAATTTTTAAAAAATAAATTTTTAATAAAAATTAGAATATGTGATATGATTTATATTTAGATAAATATTTGAGAAACGACTTTTTATAAAAAGAAAAATTTGTAAATAAATGTTTGAGGAGTAATTTTTGGTGAAACATAATTTAAAATTACACAAATCTCATTAAAATAATACATATTCATATTATATATTATTTTATATACTATGAAAAATTTAAGAAAAAATAAAATGGTAAAAAATAAAAAATGTAGAGTATCTGAGCAAATGAAGATCATGACTCCATAGATAAAAAAATGTAGATCTCGCTTAGGCATTTTTTCAAACAGTTTAATTGCCCACTCCAAGTTTCCACTCTTCACATTAGTATCCATGAAATCTGCCATGACATAATTCTAAGACGGTTGGGAGCCCATTACAAAATTTAAGTTACGTGACAAAATCTAGATTTTGTCCCAAAGTTTAGGTTTTACTTAAGTATTCACATTTTTTTGAAATCCAAATTTTATATTTGAAATCTAAATTTTAAAAAAGTTATTTTCTTATTAAATCGCACTTTCTCTTCTAATATATTTTTTCTTTTCTTTTTTCTTTCGGCTCTTTCCTCTTTTTTACTTACTTTTTGCTTCGGAATCCGTAAAAGTTATTCTTATCATAACTTCTAAAAATAATCATCTTTTCAAAACCTATGTTCTACTTTGAAATCCGTAAAAGTTATTCTCATCATAACTTCTAAAACACAATCACATTTTCAAAACCTAGGTTCTACTTAGGAGTCCGTAAAAGTTATTATCCTAAAATCTATTCTTCAAAATCTAGATTTTACCTTAAATTCTGTATAAGTTATTCTCTACTGAACTTCCAAACAAATCCAGAGTTAACAAAGCTCTCTCATGAGAATCAACCCACGGTGAGCTCTATACACCCCAACTGGGAACAAGCAGACATCAAGCTAACCAATATGAATTCATCAGGCTTTACATTCAAAGATCTCATCTCTGAAAAAATTAGTAATTCTGAATCTCATTAAATAATACATAGTGCTTGTTTGGGAACTCCGTTGAGAAAATGGATTTTGCAGATTTTGAGGAATTTTGGGAATTTCGAGACGGTTTTACGAATTTCAAAATGATTTTTATGGATTTCGAGATGGTTTTTACAGATTTCAGTTTTGTCTAGACTTACGTACACCGTTTGGGAAAATGGCTTCCCAAACAGGCACATATTCGTATATATATTACATATATAGTAATAACCCAACAAAAACATTTTATTTCTAACATTTCATTATAATAATAATAATCAAATCATAAAGCTACGTACAAATTCAAGATCAACATTCTCCTTCTTCCTACATTATTAAAGAGATTAAGAGAACAGAGAATAGCAACAATAATCATAATTATACATTTATTGTAACTTTTTACTTGAAAAGGAAAAGGATAAAGAACATTTGTATGGCACGAAGCAGTCCCATACATTTGCGCCAAACATAAATAGAAGGGGAACAAGGCATTGTACAGCACGGACCCATTGGCGAAGGCTTCCGTAGATCAGTGGTTAAAGGCAGAAGGACAGAGCTTCAACCCGCCAACCTTAGTTCTGGTGTTTCAGCTCGCATTTTCTCCGTGAATAAAGATCAAATAGGAGGAGGGAAATTTAGGAATCCGCCATGGAAGCTCTTCACGTGCTCCTTCTTCGCCCTGTAAATTCCAAGATCTGCGATCATGCGCAAGTATTCCACCATTTATTTATGTTCCTTATCTTGCTTTCTACCAAAGCAACAGAAACAGACGAAAACAGAACGACTGCAGAAATTAGCGAAGCGTTTGACGGCCATAGAGCCACCGTCGACGGAGGAGGGGGAATGTTGTAGTCGAAAGGGAAGTAAGACACCACTGGGTTCCGTGGGGCAGTGTCAAATCGTATTGCCTGCAACAGTAATCTTCATTTATCGTGATCCTGCTCCTAACACATGAGAGATATCCTTCACCCAGAAGCTCCTTTAGGCCGAAAGGTATTCTGGCCAGAAGGAGACCCAAACAGGCTCAATTATCTTTGCAATTTATGCAACATGCGTTTGTCTCCTTGCAATTTTCCTTTTCCTCCCCAGAGTGGTAGCCAGACAAGCCCATTATCTACATGTGTTTCTTAGGTTTCTCTTGTCAGGCGTGTGGTGTGTCTACCGAATATTTAATAGTAGTGTACTTTCATTTATGGTGCTTTCATGCTCTCCTTGTATCCACACGAAGCAAAATAATATTATTTTAGGGTTTCGTCATTGCTACACCAAAAATGGTTTACCTATATCATCAAATATATATTCTAGGGATTAATTCCGAAGGGGAATGGATCACTGGGTGCCAAGGGAAGCTGGGTTCAATTCATCAACAGCGGGCATAACTTTCTTGCCTCCGGACTGGTATTCACCTATACAAGCATGTTGACCAAGGTGTGGGAGCAATTATCCTATGATCGAGACCCGCTTGGAAGGTCAAGTCATAGTCGAATCATGATGCTTGAGTGTATACTTTACTGAAGGTTAAGGAAATGGAGTTGCATTCTGACTAATAGCTATAACTTTTGATTTAGTGGTAAGTACTTAATCCTAACAATTGGTATCAGAAGCCAAGTTATGGGTTCAGTTCCCAACATGACAATTGCTAAGGTGGGAGATTATTGGCCAAGGTGTAACGACAATTGTTAAGTCATAGTTAAACCATGTCGTTTAGACGTTTGTTCTACTGAATGTTAATGAAATAAAATTGCTCCTTGACTAATAGTTATAGCTCTTGACCTAGTAGTAAGCGATTAATCTAATAAAGTAGTACGGTTTCAAGAAAAATTCTAGTTTATACAGACTAATTAAAAGTCATTCATTTGCTGATGACAAACAATGATCTTCATCATCTGCTTATATCAAAGATTATGGAGGGGAGGAATCTTATCTACTTAGATTGGGATTTCGAAATCCAATTCGCCTCACGGGAAGTCATTCACAGAGCACATATTTCGGCTAAGGACAATAATCAAAATCCCTAAACAATAGTGGTTTTACATGAACCTCATCCTAGATATAAAGTCTAGTAGTGGGAGATATTTTTCAACTATGATAATTGTGTAATAGATGTAGCTTCAAATATAGCTTGTCGTTCTATATGCAGAAAAAATTTAAGTGCATTCAACACTTTGAGTTATTTTTCAGGTACATTCAATACTTTAAAATATTTTATAATTCGTCAATAATCTTAAATGAAATTTTACACTTGCATCAACCACATATAATATTTTAAAATAATGATTGATGCATAAATTATGAACATTATTAATCTTTTTTTAAGCTAAAGTTTCTGCAATTTTTTGTGTAATATTATTACATAGGCTTACTTCTAAATTTTTTTATGACAAGATAAAATATTACAGATAGCTCTACACTACTATATCACATTTGAGAATTTCAACAATGAATTTAGGAGATGAACTAAAGAAGTTTATACCCTCCATAATGCTCAAAGCGTGTTTCGCCATGGAGTCTGCTACCACGTTAATCTCCCTGTTACACCACTCGATTCTTCTATCACAATCTTAATCCAGTCTTCTATTGATCTCTTTAAGAAGCTCGTCTTCCAGTGTGCCTCACTTCATCCTGTATTAATTAACTTTGTTGCTTCCCAGCAATTCATTTCAACCACCACTTTGCACTAGTGCATTCCCATCACTCTTTTGAGGCCCCAAAGAATTCCCCAAACTCCAGCATGAAGGGTTATTCCCTTGCCAATGTTGAGCATGAAACTATCCAACACCGACCCATTGTGGTCTCGCACGCTTTTTTCTAAAAACTTTAACTGTTATTTTTTGTTCATTTTTCTCACTCATCCATACGAATCCAGAGGGAAATTATGTTAATTAATTTTATTATATATCTTGTTTTGCATTCAATTATCAAGAGACACGTTTGAAAGAAGACAATTAAATTCATTTATTATTTTAAATGGAGTATTTTGTATTTAGTTGATTATCATGAAGAATTGATCTATCTTTTAGATATTTTGAATCATCTTAAGGAATAAGGATATTTAAAGTATATTAGTAGTTTTTCTTTTAGGATATTATGGTAAATATATAAGTGATAATTAGGGATATTAATGACATTATTTAATATCATATTATTATCTATTTATGGTTTCTTCAAACCAAACAAGCACTTGGGATTCCTTATTCATAATGCCATAAACCCTATAACCCTCAATGAACGACTTATAAGGAGTTTCTTATGTTTAATGCCATTATATTTACCTTTATTTCTTTGTAACCACATATTTACAATTTAATGCTTTGGAGCTTATAAATAAAGGCTTATACAAAGTATTGGTACTTAAAATCATAAGTAAATGAGAAATATTCCTTTGCTCTCTTCTTCAATTTCTTGTCTTGTCATCCTTTCTATGCTCTTGCTTTTCCATTTTATAAAAAATAGAGTATTGTTATAAAAATGAGGAAGTTGAAGAATGAAAAGAGAGAACAGCGAGAAGAAAGTGAGAGAAAGAAAATGTAATTTCTCATTCACTTGTGTGTGTTTATGCATAGTGCATAGTGTAACATCTCTAGAGCCCTCCCTCATAGATATTGTCCCTGTTGCAAACAGAGTAGGGTTTTACTCTCCTAAAGTTCTAGGATACTCCAGAAAACGTGTCTATGAGGGGAATGTATTCACACTATTATAAGGCATGCTTCGTTCCTCTTCCTAATCGATGTGGGACTTCACATCCATCCCCATAGGGGCCCAGCGTCCTCGCTGGGACACCGACCGGAGGCTTGACTTTGGTACCATTTGTAATATCCCTAGAGCCCTCCCTCTTAAATATTGTCCCTGTTGCAAATAAATTAGGGTTTTGCTCTTCTGGAGTTCTACAATACTCTAGAAAAGGCGTTTACGAGAGGGTGATATCCACACCCTTATAAGGCATGCTTCGTTCCCCTTCCTAATCGATGTGAGACTTCACACGGTCCTTATTTCTAGGGCTCAAGCCATTTATCATCAACCTAAATAAGTTAATGGTACAATTGGGAATTATAGGGAACATGTACTTAAGATTCTTTGATTTGGGAGGTTAAAGAATATAATGGCAAGAGGTGAAATCCCATAAGTCATATAAATATCCACACCACACATACATCATATTTTATAACAAGTATATCATTATTGGAAAAGTTTTTGGGAAAATCCTTAGAAAGTATCCTTGAAATTCTAAAACCTTATTTGTTGTTATGAATAAGGCAAAAGATATGTAGGTATCGAAAGTTGTCAGAAAAAGCATATGTAGGAATCTGGAATTTCAGAAATTGACAGAAAAGATGAAACTACCCTTAAGCTGCTAGAAGTTGTTATTACATTTTAAGAAATTGTCAATATGTTACGAAAAGTTATCAACAAACTAAACAGAGCAACAGAGGCACTTAAGTAGAAAAGTTGTATATATATTCGTGGGGAATATTTATTAATTCATGTATATTGTCTTCTCAAGTATTTATCTCTATTATTGAATAGTATTTTCTGTTTGCTATTCAGCATTGCTTTCCTGGTATTCAACATTCTATTTATCTGTGTCTCAATTTGTCTAAGCTAATTATATTATATTTTCTTCCAGTTGTACAGCGAAAGCACCCAAATGTAAGGGGCTTGCCTACCGCTGTAATACAGTACAACTCATATAAAGGCGGGGCCTCAATTGATGTGAGCTATGAGGCCCGTAAATATGGTGTGAAGCGGCAAGGACTCTGCATAAAGAGAGTGCTATAAATCTTTGCCTGTTAAAACTTAATCATTTTCTAAATTTCTTTAGTTCAATGAGAGGTGATGAAGCACAAGAGGCATGTTGTGAAGTCCCATGTTGATTGGGAAGGGGAACAAACCACTCCTTATAAAGATATGGATACCTTCTTGTAGACGCGTTTTCTGGGTTATTGTAGAAACCTAGTGAAACAAAACCCTGCTCTGTTTGCAACAGGGACAATATCTACGATGGAGGGCTCTGGGAATGTTACAGTGTCCTCACATTCAATTGGTTCAAGTTCCAGTAGCATGTGGTAAAGCTAATCTCAACACATACCGTAATGTTCAGAGGTGATTTAAGATCAGAACTTTAACTACCTTAAAATTTGTTTTCAACATGATCATTTTACAAGGCTGAAGTAATTGAGTTTCTTGTTTACCAGGTTGCATCAATCCTTGCAAGGAAAGGTCGTTGTGAGAGGGCTTCAATTGATGAAGTATATATAGATCTTACTGAAGCAATGCTGAAAGAAGTACTTCTATTCTCTTTTTCAATTTTAAGGAAAAACCTGGATGATAGTCATGAGGAAGTTCTCAAGTCACATGTTTTGGGGCTCCACGTTGAGCTAAAAAACTATGCTTATTAAAGATATTGCACCTTCTATTCTCTTTTTCAATTTTAAGGAAGTACTTCTTGTATTTTCTGCATGCTTCATAAGTTTGTTTGTTTATTTATTTATTTATTTCTGTTTCCTGTGTTAATTCTAAATTTATGGGTGGTCTTATGAAATCAACCAATTAACATATATAATCCATTGGACGTCATACTATTCATAAGTCGTGAATAGCATGACTCGTCTTAGACTCCATTCAACATATGGGCTCACATATAGTTTAATGATTACATTGTTACAAACTTTAGTATCTGATCATAAATTATTTTTCTTTGCAAATAAAATTTATAACCAGCTAGGCGTGAGAGTCATGAAAACATGAACTTCACTTCAAATGATTTTGCATCCAGGATGGAAATGATGCCAAACAAGAAGTTAGGAAGTGGCTTTGCAGGAGTGATTCTGATTACCATGATAAACTATCAGCTTGCAGGGCCTTCATTGTTTCTAAACTCATCAGGATACAAGTGTTGAGAGACTGAATTCACATGTTCTGCTGGTATTGCTCACAACAAGGTGAGAAGCAGGCTGAATATGGTTTGAAGTCTTTTCTTTTGTATTTAACTAGAAACTTTTCTACATAAAGTTGTTTTCATGATCTTTATATTGCCATTGACTTGTATCACATTTTAATTTGTTCGCAGATGCTTGCTAAACTTGCTAGTGCTACGAACAAACCTGCGCAACAAACTATTGTTCCACGTTCATCCGTCAAAGGATTGCTTGAGTCTTTTCCAATAAAGAAAGTGTATTCAATTAACTATACTTTATAATTTCTTGTATTGAACTACTAAGTCAATTTGGGTTAACTTTTATGCGATACCCTATTGAGCTTACATTTTTTTTAATGTTTTTCATAATATCTACTGAGACAGCTTTGTTGACAAAGACTGGTAATCTCTTATGAGCTATTATGTATGTAATTTTGACAATGCATAATGTTGAAGAAAATTTGGTTTTCAGGAAACAGCTTGGGAGCATGCTGGGGAGTTCTTTGCAAAGTGATCTTGGTGTCGATACTGTTGGTGAGTTGCTTATGCCCCGTTTGGTACGATGGAATTGATTTTGATGGAAATGGAAATGGATATGGAGATGGAGATAGAAATGGATATGGAAATGAGCTTTAGAAGTACGTTTGGTATGCCATGGAAATGAGGATGGAATCCATGTTTTTATTTTTTGTTTAAATGGTGATTTTTTTGGAAATGTGACTAAAAAGACTATTTTACCCTTAATCCAATTATAAAAAAAAAGCTCATACACAACACCGATTTCTGCCTCTACCTCTCCCCTCGTCAAGAGTCATTGTCGATCCCTCTGCCAATTTGAGAGCAAGAGGAAATCTGCGTCGCCGGCGGCGGCGATCCTCCTTCATCCTTCTCCTGGAAGAGAATGTCTGAGGAGTACGGCAAGTAGAAGCGTAGTATTTCCGCGAAGCGCGAATCACAGAAGAAAGGGGATAAAAAATCGTGACAATGTCCCAATTGAGGAGGTGGGCTTTGCAGCAAATGAGCGAGAGGAGAAAATCTTCGATTGTGCGCGAAGAAGAGGGATCGAGAATTGATCCTGTGGAGCTGGACTGCAACCTGAAGACAGGGAACTCAACCGATGAAGATTGTGAGTGATCCCATAACGTCGCAGGATATTATTGCTCACCATTCGAGCAAATTCTTATCAGCTAAAATTACTTATCTACAAGATTTTATTTAGCCCGCCTGTTCCCAAAGAATTGTATTGCATATGGTGGGCATATGAGATAGGATAAGAAAGTTCAAATCTTTGTCTTTGCCCTTTGTACCCTGATTCTGATAATCATATTCAATGGGAGCTCTGTATAGTTTGCTAGGTTTGTTCAAACTTGTATTGTTTGATTGGCTGTGTGGATGGGTGGGTGTAACATTTTCATAGATTATCATGTCAAGTAAGCTTTTTGAATCTGAAGGGCATTGGGTTTCTTCGGATATATTTGGTAGTTGAATGCTTCGGGTGAATTTGTCAATGATGCCTTTTGTTTAATGTTCATATTTCATCTTGCTCAGTTTGAGCGATTTTCTTGTGTCGATAGAGGTCCCGTGTCTGACCAGCATTTAATTCAAGTTTGCAATTATAAGCAGTTTTGTCACTGTTCAAGATTTTGGATTTTATAAACTTAATGCAACAAAGCATTCTTGCACGAGCTATGACAATCAATGTATAAACATTTTCCTAGTAGTTGCATCGAGCTCAAGAAATGATCCGCACTGTCCATGGCCTGTGGATGGTAGGATTTGCCATAGATTTTAATACTACTAAATAGCCAGACATCAATATATTTGGCACAACGTAAGTATTTGATTAATTTACTGTTGCACATTAATTATGCTTTCATTTACATTATAAAAAATTGTAAAGTTTCAGGCAGAGTCAGGATCCAGACAATCAACTTCTAGATCTGCACAAGATGAGGTAGTTGTAATGACACTGCTTTTCGCATTGTTTTGTCTCTGTGTTTGTTTCTAAGTATATATAATGCAACCTTACAAATTTGTTGCAATAGCTGAAGGAATGGCATGATGCATGGGATGGTGGTGATAGGGAGCTTGAGATTAAAGGAAATGAACGTGGTAGTATGGCACTCAACTCAGTTATTGGCTTTATTTCTCAAGGGAGTGCATCAAATTTCATGAATGACTTAGCAGTATATTAAATAGGTTATAGAAACTGATGATATTACAAACTGATTACAACAAAAGTAGCATCCTAATTCGTACAAACTGATGATATTAACCCCTGCACATATGTTTGAACTACAACAAAAGTACAACAAAAAATAACCCCTGAACAACTTATACAAAAGTAGGATGCATATTAACCCCTGCAAATACCAAAAAATAAATGGCAGGGTTTTCCCTTGTATGGGAGAGTTGGGAAGACATATTAATCCCAACTACAACAAAAAATACACAAAAGTGGTCAATCATACATCAATTCTGCCTAAAGACATATTATGCAAGTAGCCTTCGGACCACAGATAATTTTCCCTTGTATGGAAGAGTTGGGAAGACAACAAGCAGCTCCTCATCTTTGATAATTTTTAGTAATGCATCTTCTACTTCAGCTTCAGTCAATTCTTCCAACTTGGAGAGCTC
>JANTPZ010150108.1:1284-16793 GCA_025593235.1 Vachellia pachyceras
TCGAAAGGAAGTTGCTCCACATGATGTTCCAAAAATGTTCCAATCAGCAGAATCCCTTATGGAACTTGTAGGTGCCAATCAAGGGAGCTAAAGCTTCTTTTTTTCCTTAACATTAATGCAGATTCATTCCCCTAATCCTAGGCAACATTATAGGAAACAAAATCAGGTAATAATCAAATTTGAATTCTAATTCTAACAAAAATGAAATGTGAGAGGCCCAGTTCAGATTTCTTAATCAATTTTTGGGAAATAGCTTGTTTTATTGGGGTAAAGACCAACCTTGATTTTTTTTAATTTGTTGGAGAAAGTTGAAAACTTATATTAGCTCACAAACCTGTAAACAACAAAAGGGACACTACTATCTATACAGAGGGAACACGACAAGTGTAAGCACAAAAATCAAGGACTGTAGAATCGAGCATGCCTTTATCCTTTAGCAAACTAGAGTTTGCAAAAATAAAAAGTGAAGCTAGATACAACATGCAGAAGAGGGCATTCATTACAATATTAAAATATGTCATATTATGTTTGTTTTTTATTATTTGATAACTAAAACATCTCTTTGTTCTTATATGTTGATAATAGGACTTCCATTGATCAGTGATGATAATGAATGAGCTTACCTTTATGTTGGTTCTCATAGCATTGTTGACTTGTGCAGATTGAGTATGGTGAGACAGATGCATGGTTGTCTATGGAACTCATGTTTCATTTGAGTGTTCTCCCCCTCACACGTCAGCTGACTAATATTAGTGGTAATTTGTGGGGGAAAACACTGCAGGTGAGCCCTTGTATCCTGAAGCATTTGATTGAACGAGTTGATGATGGAAATGTCCTGGCAGGTGTTAAAACTCACGTCTATTTCCCCTTTCAGGGTGCAAGGGCACAGAGAGTGGAGTATCTTCTGTTGCATGCTTTCCATGCAAAGAAATATATTGTGCCAGACAAGATTCCTCCCCATGTCAAAGAAACAAAATTGACTAAACGCAGAGGAACTAATGGCGTTGAGGATGCCAGCTTTGACGAAGTTATTGACAATACAAACTACGATAATGATGCTCCTGACAGTGGTCATGGTAAAAGCAAGAAGGCTCCGTCCTATGCTGGAGGACTGGTTTTGGAGCCTAAAAGGGGTTTATATGACAAATATATATTGCTCTTGGACTTCAATAGTCTTTATCCTTCTATAATTCAGGTTAATAACATTTTTTAACTTTCTAACCGTTAGTGGCATTTTTAAACTGCTTATTTTTTTCGATGTTATATTGTTGATTTCATCTGCCGTAACTGTAATTATGGCAATTTCTGGATCTGTGCATCTAACTGAGCTAATTTACAGGAATACAATATCTGCTTCACAACTGTTGAAAGGTCTACAGATGGATCTTTTCCTCGTCTGCCATCTAGTAAAACAACTGGAGTTTTGCCAGAGGTAAGTTGCTACAGATGCAAATTTCCTTCCTCGATATTTCCTGCTTTTTGGTTGTTTATTTATAAACAGAACTTGTTGTATTTCGTAAAACCTTGACTACTTGCTTTTGTTTTCTCGTTCTTCCTTCTTTTTGCATGACTCATTATGAATCCTGGCAAGAGTATCTATGCAAGGTTTCTTGCTTCTTAGACTAGTCTAACATGCATAACTCAAATTAAAAGAGGTGGTGGTGACAATTTTTTCCCTTGGAATTTTTAGCGCATGTCCATTTCCAGTACTGGGTGTAAGCTTTTAAGTTAGATCCTTCTAACATAGAATGGCACATCTTTCAGGGTTCTCATTAGTTGACGCCACACAAAAAAAAAAAAGCCCCACCACCATAAAAAAAACACAAGATATATGATTTGAATTGTTTGATTCTGTTTTTCCTGCTAGTTGCTGAAAAATTTGGTTCAAAGGAGGAGAATGGTGAAGTCATGGATGAAAACTGCTTCTGGTCTTAAAGTTCAGCAACTGGACATTCAGCAACAAGCACTTAAGCTGACCGCAAACAGGTTTGTGTCCTTTCCTTTGGTACTCAATAGCATTCAATTCTTTCCTCTATATATAAAGAAAGATGATGGGTGGTGCAGTATGTACGGATGCCTTGGATTTGCTAATTCAAGATTTTATGCAAAACCGCTGGCTGAGCTTATAACCCTGCAAGTAAGAATAGATATTGGCTTATTCAACCTTAACAATGGCCACGTTGCTCTCGATTCAACGTGAAAACAAGTATCTCTATTCACTAATGACTCTCATGATTGTGTAGGGAAGGGAGATATTACAAAGTACTGTTGATCTTGTTCAGAATAACTTGAACTTAGAGGTTAATTCTCCATTTTTTTCTTTAAGTTATTGTAGCAGGCTTTTGGTACCTATAGTAATATTTGAATTCGAAGTAATAGCTCTTAATTGTTGCGCTGTTCCATTTCATAGGTGATCTATGGCGACACTGATTCAATAATGATTTACAGTGGACTAGATGATATTGCAAAAGCAAAAGCAATGGCTGGAAAAGTGATTCAAGAGGTAGGATTCAGCTAGGGTGGTGCCTAGCTCCTTGTTAGCATTTCAGAATTTTATGCTTGTACTCCTTGATTAATGCAAAAGCTTGCGTGATGTAAATTTGTACACCCTATTATAGTATAAGGTCTTTATAAATATTTCTCTTTCACCCTGGCTTTAGGTCAACAAGAAATATAGGTGCTTGGAAATCGACCTTGATGGTTTGTACAAGAGAATGCTACTGCTTAAGAAAAAGAAATATGCAGCTGTCAAGGTGCAGTTCAAAGATGGCACGCCATATGAGGTATACCATATTTATAAAGTTTACTTTTTTCCTAATTTCTTGGGAGGAATCCTGCGGGATTTGTTGATGGTGCAGGTTATTGAGCGTAAAGGTCTGGACATTGTTCGTCGTGATTGGAGCCTATTATCTAAAGAAATAGGAGATTTTTGCCTAGGTCAAATTTTGTCAGGAGGGTATGTATTCTTCCAACTTGCGTTCACTGATATGTTGATTTTGCCCAACTGGGAATTTGAGAAGCAAGGTTCACTCATTTATCTAGCAGTAATTTTGTATGGCTCTCGTACTTGCAGGTCGTGTGAGGATGTTGTCGAATCAATTCACAGCTCTCTTCGCAAGGTATGATTTGTTTTTGTAATGTTGGTTTCTTGTATAACCGATCATGCGATTTGAGTGTTTACGAGAAGAAGCTTCTTGGAGCTTTGCGCATACAAATCCCTGCTAGGATGGTGTGGATTTTATTAAATGTATTTCCTCTGGAAAAGGTTTGAGGTTTATGGGAGACGTGCTTACCGTAGAGTTTTTTATCCCTTGAAAATTTTGGTTTCAAAATACAAGGTCCAGGTTCTCCTTGGAATAACTTGTGAAAATTAAAACAGGTGCAAGAAGAGATGAGGAGTGGACAAGTGCCGTTAGAGAAATATATCATCACTAAGACATTGACTAAACCTCCTGAAGCCTATCCAGATGCCAAAAATCAACCGCATGTTCTTGTGAGTTAAATTTATTCCTAGTCGAAACAGTCACTCATATCAAAATTTTCTTATATGATTTAATGCATTTTAAGTATGCCTTTGTGGATCTTTATTTAGGTGGCACAAAGGTTGAAGCAAAAGGGTTACTCCACTGGTTGCTCTGTTGGGGATGCAATCCCCTACATTATTTGCTATGAGCAGGTTTGTCCTTTATTCGCTGCTCTCAATCAGAGACCGGACACAGACGATGAAAATGTGTTAGTATGCATTTGATATGCGACACTGAACGTGCATGGTCTGGCTTCTTTTCTACTATTTTCTGCTCTAGCAGGGCAGTAATTCAAGCAGCGGAACGAGTATTGCTCAACGTTCTAGACATCCTGAGGAACTAAAACAAGAACAAGGGAAATGGATGATCGACATTGATTATTACCTGTCACAACAGGTATCTTAGAAAGCAAATCAAAGTTAGACATTATTGCTACTCACGGTACCTTGCTTGAGTACTTTTCCTCATGTTGCAGCTTCATCCTGTTGTATCACGTCTCTGTGCATCAATTCAGGGCACGGGTCCAGAAAGACTGGCTGATTGTTTAGGGCTTGATGCATCAAAAGTAGAACCGCTTTCCTACATTGTTTTAGATTTGCAATTAAAGGCAATTAATATTTTAGCCCTTATTTCGATTTCTGATTGACGAATTGTGAATGGTTTACAGTTTCAACACAACTCAAGTGAAGCCCTCAATGGTGATCCTTCAAATTCACTCTTGTTTGCTGCTGATGACAAAGAGAGGTAGCCAAATCGCTTGTCTAAAATTGCAATTGGTCACAACTTTTTTTTTTTTGAATAGAAAAAATAAATAAATATTAGAATCTCTAGTCTAAAATTGCTCTTGGTCACAACTTTCATACATGTGCATAATTCCTACCAATGGTTATTTGAATTTTTTTTTACCAGCATTTGAATATGAACAATTGACTTGATAAATAAATATTTAAGATGTTACATATAAGCAGCAGTCTTTGAAACTAGCATTTTTTTTAAGAGATGTAAACATGCTTTCATGGAATTTTACTTTTCCTCGGTCTAACTTCTAATCTTTCAAATATTTTATGTGCTTCATCAATTTCTGTGCTATGACTTATTCAGAGTGGTAGGTTTTGATTATTGTTTATTAACGAATTAAATGCGATAAATCAAATCGCAGGTATCAAGGATGTGAGTCGTTGGTATTATCATGTCCTAGCTGCGCTGGTACTTTTGACTGTCCTCCTATCTTCAAGTCTGTTTGTGAAAGTGAAAAGCCAACAAGCTCAAGCACGGAGGAATCAAGCTATAATTTCTGGCTTAAGATGCGCTGTCCCAAGTGTCCGGAAGAAGAAGGTGTTGGTAGAATTTCTCCGGCAATGATTGCCAATCAGGTTTTAATCTGTTTAAAATTTTAGTTTTATCATTAGATGTTTTACTGCATTTCAGTCAGAAGTTCTCGAGTTTCAGATCACAAGTACATTTGTTTGTAGATTTGGCTTGCCATAAGATTGCTGGCAGCATTTCTGCTGATACTTTCATTATATTTTATCTCAGGTCAAAAGGCAAGCAGATAAATTTATTTCAATGTACTACAGAGGCTTGTTAATGGTATTCAGCCTCTCCAATGCTATTGTGAAGTATTTGTCTGTAAAGTTAATAACGATCATCGCAATTTTATTTTGCTTCCAGTGTGACGATGAAACTTGCAAGTATTCAACACGAAGTATCAACCTTCGGCTGGTTGGTGATTCTGAGAGAGGAACCGTTTGTCCAAATTACCCTCGCTGCAATGGGCGTCTTCTAAGACAGGTTTTACTCGTAAAAAACATCATTATCTGTGTAAGGTTTTAGTGTTTTGGAAGTTCGATTAACCTCCGTATGTTGCTTTTCTAGTACACGGAGGCAGACTTGTATAAACAGCTCTCGTATTTTTGCCATGCGTTGGATACTGTTTCCTGGATGGAAAAGGTACTTCCTAAACCTACACCTTGAACTAGCAATTTTTTCTTCTCTTGTAGTCTGATACAGTGCACAATTTTATAATGCTGCCTGGTTCGCAGATGGAGGTTAAGTCTAGGATTCCACTTGAGAAAGAGTTGGCGAAAATTAGGCCAATGATTGATCTTGCAGCATCAACGATGCAGAAGATTCGGGATCGGTGTGCCTTTGGGTGGGTACAGATGCAGGACTTGGTCATCACTGTATGATTTAGGCCATTTTGGCGGGTTGATAATGCAAATACATTTAGCCTTCACTTGTAGAATCTATATACTAGATAGATCATAGACTGCTCTTCCAAGAAATCTTGGCAAGTTGATGGCAATGACATCATCATCGGGGGCCATCGAGTGATTGAAGATGGGGAGGGGAAGCCTCCTTTGTACGCAGCTGTGTGGCATTGCAGGTTAATAGGTTGGGCCTGGTCCACCAAAAAAACGTTGGCACTTTCTGGGTCCTAGCAAGTCTAGCTTTGACTTGTAGATAATAGCTTGGGCCTGGTCCACCAAAAAAGGTTGGCAATGTTTTGGGTCCTAGAAGGTTTAGCTTGGGCTTGTATATATTAGTAGGAAGTGGGAAAAAAACGCTTATATAAAAAACATCAATTTCGCTAAAGGATCTTGACACATATGGTAAGGAACGGATCCAACTCCCACAAGTAGGTGGGTTTGATTCCCTCTGCCGTCGTGAGGACTCCTTTGGTAGGTGATCTCGTAAGTCTTTTGTAAGTGCTCAAAGAGCCCTGACGTCAAGCCCTGGCCTTGATGGGGAACCGGTGCCACACCTACCTAAAAAAAACATCAATTTCTTATACTCACGCCTCAATGGTCATTTAAGTTCGATCTTTAGATAAAAGGGGTCAGTTTGAACTCTGAAAAGCTCCATGTTAACAATTTAAGATAACTTGTACGCAACTATCACCCATGCACTTTGAATGCTTTGTAATTTGTACATTCAATACCTTTTGACTTCTAAAAGTGGCCGATGAAAACCAAGTCCGATCCCTTCCTAAAGAATTGAAAGGTGCTTCAGTCTATTAATCAAGTTACGATGCCACCGAAAACAAAGTTGTCCAGTACGAGGAAATAACAAACAGTATTATCCAAAAGTTGGAGTCATGATCATCAGATATTTTTTAATTAGCGTGTACGTTCAGCAGTCCGTACAATTTGAGACCTGCAACTAGTATTTGAACGCATCGGCACGTGACTCCCCCGACAATTCAAAAGGAAGTGGAAGCCTCGAAAACTTCACAAACTAGGTTTCTTCTGTCTTGATGTCGTCTTCACATCTACTTACTCTCCCCTGTAATCTGGTGAAATGAAACGCTTATCCCACCATGTGCGACTTGGGGGAAGAAAGACATTCTTCATATTCCAGTAATTACCTCCGAAATCGCGATGTAATGGTAACGTCATTTACACTATTTCTTAGGATTGATGCCAATTGATCTTTTTCCGCAGTGCCTTTTTCAAAACCCCTGTCCTTCTGTGCTCGGGCGTTTGCATATCAAAGGTGTGTGAAACTGTAAATCAAATTAGGGTAATCAAGGCAAAAGAATTAACTGCAAACTTAAGGTGGTAGAGTTGCAGAATTCTAAAACATGCACACCTTGAGAACCACCTAAAGGATAGGTATCTGAATGGCCCGCATTTAATTGCTGCTGGTGCAGCAATATCTCATTGCTACGCATCTGCTTTATAATTGAAACTAATAACATCACAAGTGAGCTCTTCAAATACGCATGTGTTTACTCACACAATCAAGCTTACCTCAGAAGTTCTTTCCTGTGGGAAGGATCTTATATGCGGCAGAAGTGGGGATTCTAGCCCAAAAGAAGTTTCTGGGTTGATTGTATATGATGGAGAGGGCACTAAAGGTTGTTCTTGCTCCTGTGAATTGAGTTTGTCGGGTAGGCTCGATTTGGACTCATATTGCAAGGGGTTTTCTTGGGTCAAAGGCAGAGTGGTTGCCGTGTTTAAAGGCGAAGACCTGCTTTCTTCATTGAGCTCAGATCTCATCTGAAAAAGTTGCTGAGCCTGCAAGTCTTCAGAAAAGCACATAGGATGCAAACTCAAACCATTTCTCATTGACAGCATCTGAAATGTTAATCACGAGAACAAATCAGAAAAAAAGGGACTAGAGCAGATAATTTTGTTCAAATTGTGAGCTTCAAGGGTTGTTTCGACTAATCCGCCGTGTTTAAAAAGCTCACTGGGAAGTTTTAGAATAGGAATTTTCAAAGCTGACATCTGGTTAGAGTGTCACTTAAACAACGTTACTACACTTTGATAGCCTCACATCTTATAGGAGCAGGGCTAAATGAGAGATGGGTGAAGTTTCACTCGAGCAATGGGTGCCAGAATCTAAACACTATACTTCAGTAACAGGGAGCAGAATCTAACCAAATTAAGCAGCCAAAAAAGGTTCTTTAGTAATAAGATGGCCAAATAAAATAGCGAACTCCATCTTTAGAACCTAATCTGGCTGTTAAAAGTCAATCCTATCAAATGGGCTATTTCATTTCATGGCATAGCGGTGCAATTTTACACAGGACAAGTTTAAAACTTACTATATACTGTAGGATAATAATACAACTTAAGAGTTAAGACGCACACCTGTACTTGGAGCTGAAGTTGTTTCAGGTATTCAATAGCTTCATCCAGCATCGAAGCCTTGTCTGTCTGCATCAGGCACAAACCAATTTACAAGAGGTAGGACAAAGGACAGAAAGTACAGTCACCAATAACATGGAGTAAAGAAACTTGTGATGGACCTTGTTTGAATTTGGAATCAGATTTTGCAATGCCTTCATTTTCTCGTTGATCCTGCTTCTCCTCCTCTGATCAGAAATCCCACACCACATTTAGAGCATAAGCAATAGGCACAAATATAATATAACCAACTGAACCCACGTACGGAAATCAACAAGTCACTAACCTTTTCAGACAAATTATGAACCTCCGCAGCTCTGCTTCTCTTTGATGAACTCCTCGGAGGAACTGACTTTACCGGCTGCTGTTCCACCAATAGTTCGATCCCCTCCTACATTCAAAGCAAAGATTGCACAAAGATCCCGGTTTAGGAGTGATCCAGAATCAAAATGCAGCTTTTATGTGTCCTACTCCCCCATGTGTATATAAATCCAGAACATTAATCAGTGATCTCAGAGTTAAGGCTCATGCTTGACCTAAAACCTGACAGGTTAACATTAGGCATGCATATGATTTTTGTTTTGTTAACACCAAATGCATCTGAAATGTTATGATGCCAGGCACATGTAGTTCAGGAGTAAAAAATATACCACCAAACTTTTTCTTTAATCTTAGCAACCCAGAAGATGAAAAGATTCAGAAAGAAAGCATTTAAATGAAAGCTTTAAACTTTAAGGCACAAGCATTACCTCGCTCTCGCAGTCATACTCATCGAACTCATTCTCACTTACTCCGAAAGATGACGAAGGCATGTTTACAGCAGAACCACCCTTGATATTGGCCAACGTGCATGTCTCCGAAGAGGAAAGAAAAGCATCGTTCGGAGCGCCTACTCCAACTGAGGAATCAACGACAAAGATCCCATCTTGGAGAAGTGATGATCGGTTGGAAGGGTGAGCATTCTCCAGCGTGGCGTGGGAACTGCAGAGTCCAGCCATGGAGGTGTGAGGGTTCTTCCCCGTGTCGGTCACAAGCAGCGATGATGACGCTGTTGAGGAGGAGGATGGATGAAGGAGAATTTGACGCAGAAAAAGCGAGATTTCGTCTTGAGGTGAAGATGAGGTTGAAGACGCAAGGAAATTATGATTATCAGTATTATCATAGCCATACATATCCCCCATTCTTGTACGGAGAATCGAAAATTTTGATGTGCTTCTGCTCTTCTTCAGAGCTGGGTGCAGGAGTTGTATAGAGGGGATTAGTTTCTGGGGGAAGCTGGCTCTGTAATTATAAACCAGAACGAGTGTACTTTGAGGAAGGGAGGAGGAAGAGGATATGGGGAATCGTGAGCGGGTTTCGTATAAAAATTTAATGCAGCAAAATATAGCCACGCGTGTGAAGAGCGAGTGGGGAGATTGAAATTGAATTGAAGTGAAACTCAAATCAAATGGAGAAGGCAACGAAGGGCAAGGGACAGGAAGAGGGACGTGGTTGCTTGGTTGGTTGGTGGAGCAAAGCATAGCATAGCATAGCAGTGTGAAGGTGTCTGTCAGGCAAGTGGAGTTGTCATGGTCGCACGCCCTTACACGTACAGGTCGCACGAGGGGCACATATAAGCATTAACATTGATTTGAGTATTTTGGCCTTCTTCTTCCGCTCATTCGTACAATGGCCGGATTTCTTTTTTACACCCCAACGCTCCAGTCACTTCTAATCTCTCCTCTCTTCTTCAATCCATTTTCTTGATTTAATAAACACTCTCTACTTTGACGTTTTCACTCACGATTATAACTTTTGATTTCTTTTAACAAACGAGGGCAACATCCCAAACGGGGGATTGAGGCCACATACTCTTTATCAAGCAAGATTTGTAGATGAGACGCCCACACATACATATCAAAGTTGCTGGGGTAGTTGAACCATTTTTTGCCAGAATAAGCAAGACAGCTTTGATATATTGGGTTCGTTTGGAAACGCGGTAGAGAAGTACTTTTACACAAGTCGATGTAAATATGTGAAGAAGATTATCTCGTTCTACAGAAAAACACTGTTAAACGTGCTTTTGGAGGGTGAATAAATGTTTCCAAACACCCCCATTGAAATGTGTTGTAGCTTTTAGTCCAAGTTATACCCTGTATAATAATCTAGATATGGAAAAATACCAAGCTGTGGTGAGGGTACTAATGTTGCATCTTCTAATTGGCAATTCAATCAATATTTTCCTATCGAACTCAATGATAACTTTCCTAGCTAGACCCCAAGTCCCAAAGGAGACTAGGCCTATGAAAATAATTCATTCTTCAACTTCATAAGCACAACATTGTTCAAGCATGTGAGTAGAGCCAACTATCCAAAACACAAGATGATCTCTTATATATGACTCCTTCACAACCAACTCTATTGTTAGACTGTGACATGGCTCCATCAACATTTGGTTCCAGCCAATTAGTACGTAGGGGGTGCTTTGCAAAACTTGTTCTTGGCTCCATCAACAATTGTCCGTGGCATTGTTAACAATAGAGTTATTCTCCAGTTCCATGATCTTCAAATGAAAACTCCCCAATGTAAGATCCTAATTGGAACTTTCATTTTTCCCATCTCTCTCTAGACTACGAGCTATCCAGTCACGCAAAGGAGTTACAAAATATTGGAAATGAAACCTGGGATTGAGCGATTGCAATCATGGACGTCTAGCATATGAGCAATCACGAAGAATATGGACAACATCCTCTTACGTGACAACCATTTTTTTTATCATCAATTTGCTTGTGTATCTCCATTTGTAGTGAGTTCCTGTAATTTCTTTTTAATTTACAATTAGTATAAAGTTCAGAAACTAAGTGAATAATTAAGAGAAAGTACTTAAATTAAAAGCTGTAATTTTTATTTATACCACGTTACATTAAATTTGAATTCAAATATAAAACATGAGTCGCATTATACATTATTTATAAAAAAAAAATTGGTTGCAGTATTTTTTTGTCATATATTGTACTCGTTTGGGAATGTGGTAGAGAAGTATTTTACGCAAGTCGGGGTAGATATATAAAGGAGATTATCTCGTTTTATGAAAAATCACTGTTGAACGTGCATTTAACTTTTTCAAACGCTCCAACAAACAAGGCAATTATTAGCAAAATACAATATCAATGTTAACATGCATATATCCGACAAACTATATCATTCATAATCTGTAAATAATGACATTAATATGAATATACAAAAATGACAAACCACATTGTTCACTTGCATCTAGGACTCTAGGTTGGTAGCATGTAATGTCTAAAAAATAAGCTGCACTATTAATAAATAGCACTATGTCCTATATCACACGCAAACAAAAAAAAGATAAAAAGTGTTGATCTTAAAATTTTATATAGAATTTTAGTTTAGTACCTTGATTTTGTGAAGTACGTTTTAATCTTGTAATTCTAATACCATTAGTCTTAAACACTATTTTTGTACTAATCATCGTTATTTTAAAAAATAAATTTAATATGTTAGTGTTGAAGACTGAATTTACTCAACTTAAAATTTTAATATTGATATTTTTATTAATGAAATTAATTCGTTGCATTTAAAAATTTGAAATTCAAGATACTGACATAAATCTAAATGAAGTGAGATATACTCGTGCATCTATCTGAAATGGTATAACTTGTGCAGTGAGTGAAGAATATATTAAATATCCCTACAAAAAAATCCCTGTACTTCGTAAAATTTTGCATGTGTTTGCGATGGCTCCATCATATCTCTGAATTCATTTTCATGCTTTCGAAAGGCTCATAATCAAAGGTAATTTCCAAAACTCCGTGCCTCTTTGCCTGTGTCTGGAAATTCTGTAAGGAGAAAAAAATTCACGAATTTCAAGATATTTTACGAATTTTGTGCTCATTTGGGAACTCCGTTAGGAAAATGGATTTTGCAGATTTCGAGGCATTTTGGGAATTTCGAGATGGTTTTACGGATTTTAAGATGGTTTTTATGGATTTCAAGATGGTTTTTACAGATTTCGAGATGGTTTTATCTCGACTTACGTGCCCCGTTTGGGAAAATGGCTTCCCAAACAAGCACTTTGAGATTACAGATTTCAAAATGTTTTTTATTTTGGCTTGCGTACCAATTGGAAGGAAGTAATTCCCAAACAAACACTTTATTGATTCTTTTATTGTTCGTGAATTTAAAGATGCACTGCGAAATGTAAAAGATTTTGGTGGACAGGAATTAACTATCCAATGGAACTAGATTGTGAGTCGCATATTTTCCATGGAGTTTGAAACAATAAACACTGTTGGTCAGAAAAAGGAAACAATATACACTATCTACAGCTTATTGCATGGAAATATTTATCCATATGATTTTTTTCTACTTGAATTGTATGCTACTAATTAATTATGTGCAATCAGGATGCAATGTTAGACCATGAATCACATATTTAACAGACAGTTCGCCTACTATCATATAGGCGCAGCATAAATGGGACTCCAGAATTGAAATATAAATTGAAATATTGGATTCGTTTGGCAACACGGTGGAGAAGTACTTTTACACAAATCGAGATAAATATGTGAAGAAGATTATCTCATTTTATTAAAAACACTATTAAATGTACTTATAAGTAGAAGCACCGTGTAGCGGGTGTAATTGCGTTAACAGTTTAACACATCCATATTTATACATTTCGATGAGATAGATGAGCAATTGATTGGGATTCAGACATATCCCTGTCATCTCTGACCCAACGTCACCTTAAACCGACATAAAATAATGTTTAGTGATATCTTTGGCCAGCTCTTCTCAATTAATGATCATATACGTGTCTGGTTCTGATTGGCCAGAAGGATCTCGAATCCAACCACACACTTTCTGCCCTGAGCAAGGGCCCACCAGAGTATCTGCGTCAAGGTCATCGCACGTCACCCTTACCCACTGTGGATATAAACCACCGCACACGGCAAGCAAAGCGAGCATAACAAAACACTTGTGCGAAACAAACAGGTGGGGGCCCACCCTTTTCGGCACCGGACGATGATGCCTCGAGATACGTACCTGAAGACCCTTCTCTTCATTACCCGATTAGATATGATTTGATCGAGAGAAAGAGACTATTGAAATATTTGTTCCCTCCGGCCTCCTCCGATTACGTTGCGTTTCATCATAACAGCTTAAAATCAAAATGCGACATTTGTTTGTCATATGCGGTGAAGATCCAACGGCGACAAGCAGAAGAGGACGGGCTCTTCATTTTCTATGCAACGTCTTCTTGTGCAGCTTTTTGAAAGGCAAGCTGATAAATGGAAAAGCATAGTCTCACCGTAACTGTGTTAAGCAGCGTGCGGGACCGAGGGAGGGGAATTTAATAGCCTACCTATACCAAATTTAGAAAGGTCTTCACTTTCCAGATACCCATATCTTACCTTATATATCAAAACTTGAAGATTAGGTTGAATTGAATGTTAACCCACTAGTAAGTTTCTCCTGTAGGAAGATAGCTGTTTCCATATGCACACGAGTTTACTCATGTTCCATCCATCTCCATGATCAGAACAAAATCAAGGACTTGAGATGTCAAGAGTACCATGGACTTGCTCACTAACTGAAACGGATAAAATCCATGCAGGAATATCTTTCTTTTGTTTCTTTAACAGAAAAAAGAGAGAGTAAACATATTGGGTTCATGAAATCACAGGCAAGAGCCCAAGATCAAGGTCC
Organism: Vachellia pachyceras; assembly: GCA_025593235.1. Classification (NCBI taxonomy): domain Eukaryota; kingdom Viridiplantae; phylum Streptophyta; class Magnoliopsida; order Fabales; family Fabaceae; genus Vachellia; species Vachellia pachyceras. Next base: position 15,155 of record JANTPZ010150108.1, read on the forward strand.
CTCACACAGCTAGTCCCGTCCTTACGCAGATGGGGCAGGTATTCTTGGCGCCCAACCATTTCTTGACACAATCGTAGTGAAAATTGTGCCGGCAATCTAGCACCCCGATGTCCTCCCCATCAGTATAGTCTTCCTACAAATGGTTTCAAGAGATGCGTGAGCCTGAGGACCCAAAAGCAATAATAGAAGATACAACAATAATTGGCAGGATACAGGAGTGTACACTTGTAAAGGAATTGATTCAAAATTAAATATCATCAATAATAAAAATGATTATAAGGAGGAGAGACCAGCTAGGGAGGGAGCTCTATCAGTGACAGATCAGATGAGGTAACAGTTAAATGAAATCATGACCACATCTTGGTCTCCCTTGCGTGAATCAAAATGTGGCAGACCTCACCTGACATATGCAACAGGAGTCAACATTTTCTGGAGTTACCCCTGTGGGGGCTTGGAACTCTTCAAGCCTCAGGTGTGTCATAATATCTTCTTCACTCAATCCAGGTACAGCTTGCCAATTCTCCTGCAGCTCCCGATATATTTTCACATGAATATCCCCCACAAAAAATAACGATAATGCTCAGGTCAATTTATTTATTTTAAACTTGGCAATCGCAAGGAAGTTTATCTTCATTAGCAAGACCCTACTGAACAAGAAATTTATCTCTACTTTCCATGTTTACTAAAGTTTTACCTCATCCTGTTCTTCATTGTCCTCTTCATTATTATTATCCTCGGGCAAATATAATAGAAGTGAATAATCAATGATCAGTAATTCCTGTGGAACCAATAGTAATTAAAGGTTAGAGGTCTATAGCTGAAGAACAGGGTACTTGCAAGGAAAATGAAAATCAATCAACTCATCATTTAAATTTTGTTTGCCTTTGTTCTTCCTTATATTGTCAAGACTTACATTATTTATATTTTTCGTGTCTCGTTTGCCTAGGTCTTACGTGTTGGTATTAGGTTTCAAGGTTTTAGTTTGTGGTTTTATTGGTCCATCACTTCAAACACCCCCCCAAAAAAAAAAGCGCACGCACACAAAAAGGATCCACCGTGTTCCACCATCATATGCAAGGGAACATTGATAAAGTTTTAGGGGTGAAGGGAAACACATCAATCAACCCATATTACATATTTGTTAAGGTGACACCAGTGAAATTGCACCCCTACCTACATGTATTCCCTAAAGTCAGCAGCTTTTTACGAGCCTCAGTCCCTTACTACTTCCCAATGACGTAAAAGCTACAGATAATAGCCTTAAGGGAAATTTAAAGGCTGACCTAATGCAATACAAATGTTTATATCCCGGAAGAAAGGGTACCTGCAAATTCTATTCACTTGGATCAAGGTTGTGGAGAGATTTAAACGTCTTAAAGTCGGGGCCTTGGCATTTTTAAACAATTACTATTACGGCTCTAGATTTCGGGGATGTTTTAAGAGTTTGGATTGGGGGCCTTGCTATTCTAGTATAGCACAGGTTATTTCTCACGGATAAAATATGCAACCTGTCGTCAGTGAGAACCAACCTGTGTTCGCACGGGTACACCATAGTGCAGATGTTGCATGACATTACGAACCTTTTGCAAATGGAAACATAAAAGGTGTTAGATTGAGTGGAAATTATGTTAATGATCAA
>JANTPZ010150109.1:0-20905 GCA_025593235.1 Vachellia pachyceras
TGCATTTCGAATCCAAATGTCCATTAGCTTGCAGATTTTAACATTTGTCAACTCTTTTAAGCTCATTTACATTATGCCAAAATGTACTATGAATCCAACATTTATATAAATAAAAATACATTTTATTAAAATACATTATACATAAAAATCATTTTTCAAAATGTATTTTTGTCAACAGTCATTCCCTTAAAAGATTTTTTAAATGGACATTAAGACAATTTTCTCTTTCTTCGCGTGTTGACCGACAAGAAAGCATGGTGTTGAGTGGTGGTGTGGCATGCGATCGATCGCGCTCGCTCCACCGCCAACGGAAGCAGGAACTCATCTCAATCAAACTTTTCTTGGCCAATAATATATGCTTATATATATATATTTCTCATTAATCAAAATAGAAAATCAAAGAGATTCATTTCCTGCTGTAGCATCGATCTTGCTTAACGCCCAAGCCGGTCCCCTCTCGTCATCTTGAATTTGGGTTTCCCCTATCATCAGCCTGTAGAATATTTCTAAAATCAACAATGATATCTATGGATAAAAGTATAAACAAGAGGGAATATATTATATTCCCTTTTAATCTCACAATATTTTATACGCTTCACTTTTTAAAAGATCCAATCTCTGCCATCATAAATGGATAAACTATTCACTATGGATGTCATTGGTCATGGAAGATTCTACGCTTCTGAGTTCCAGTTTGGTATCTGTTTTTGTTAACTTTCTAACGAAAAGATACTCAATGACACAAAATCTTTTGTCTCCAAGAGAAATTGTTTGATAAAAGATATTTTACTTCACTTTATCTGCCCTGCTATTGGTTCGTTAGCCTATTGTCCGCGCAATATAGGCCAAAGCTTTGGCACTTGTATGATAGGACAAAAACAATCTATGTATTAGTACATTTATGTCATTAATACAAAGGTAAGTTGATTTTAATTTCAATAGATTAATAAACATAAATATATTACTATAAAGTATTTGCGGGTATAATTAGATTATAAATCAATTTATAAGTTAGACAAATTAGTTTAAAAGTTTAGTCCAATTTATTTATCTCTTTTAAACTAAAAAAAGTCAACTATTTTTTATGTTAGGAACGGAAACTACATTATCTTAACCCCGCCGAGCTTCCTTACCGACCAAGATAAGATAATATTTAAATCTCTCCATTCTTATCCCAATCTTCCACACCTGGGAACACTAATGCCTCGTTTGGTACGCAGAATTCATTTTGATGGATATGAAAATGGATGTGGATGTGGAAATTGAAATGGGAATGAGGTTTAAAAGTATGTTTGGTATGTCATGGAAATGAGGTATGATTTTTAGATGAAAAGACCTAAAAACTCTTCTAAATTAAAAAATCCTTTTTTTTAACTTTTAAAACTACCTAAATCAAATTAAAAAAATTTTTGAAAATTTTTTAGATGGAATTATCAACATGGAATTGGAAATCTAAGCTTTTCATGTGGAAATGAAAATCCATGAGTTTGACGGAATTGGCTTCCATGTGGAAGCCAATTCCATCATACCAAACATGCATGGATATGGAAATCAATTCCATTTCCATATCCATGCCTCCAGATTCCATCAAACCAAACGGGCCCTAAAAGTTTTCTTTTCATGAGTGTTTAGATTAGCTTTTGAAAAGTGATTTTACACAATCTGAGGTAAGTATGTAGGATGAGTTTTATCTCAGTGAAATTATTTTTATAAGTAATTCTTAAAGATGGACAAACGCTCCCACGGTGCTCCCCACATCCACCTAAACCATGTTAACGCCATACACAAGGAGATTCCTACATTCCTACTTACCACTCATGCCAGCCTACACTAACAATATTACACACCCTATAATCTTTAATACATGAGTCAAATAACTAACCTAAGGATGTTAAAAAATTATTTGAATTGATTATTTATAACAAATATGTTAGTTTTCCTTGAAATATCGTCTTTCATCAAGTGCATTAAAATTGCCAATGGATGATAACCTAATTAATATGTGCATATCAAATCAATACGGATTCTTTGAAAATAAATTATAAATGCAGGAGACAGGGTGAATATATTGAGCCATTGATATATGCATTATGAATAGAATAAAACTCTTGTTTAGCTCCAATATTTAGGATGGAGGGTTCGTGATAATGTATGTTTGATTATGTGAATTTATATTATAAAATTTATGTATAAATATTGCAAGCATATAGATGTATAATTTTATATATATATATATCTTGTATATATCAAGCATAATTCAAAAAAAAATTCAAATGGTACGTAACAAATGGAATTGGTATATAATAGGGTATTTAAAATTGTTACGATCGCTCACAATCATAATAATTTCATATCCACGTCACTCTATTTACACCACAATTAACCACTCAAGAAATTCCCTTTGTAGAAAAATCAATCCAATTAAGAGATGTAGCCAACTGCTCTAAGGAAGGAACAAAATAGAGAAACAAGAAGACAGAAGCAAGTAGTAAAATGGGCTGAGTTGGGAAGCAGCCCCCCACCCCCCAAAAAAGCCATAAATGAAGCAGCCAATTAAGCTAAGCATGGCATGGCTGTACATAAATGAAAGCAACATCCACTTACAAATTAAACATGTTCTTCTCATTCTTATCCTTTGCCTTCTCTTTCCCTTTATCATTCACAGCATTTCATGGTCTTCTCTCTATTCGCGAAAATAAATAAAAAGTGACAAATATGAATATATATATATATATATAAGGTGAATTTCGGATGTACACAATTTATTTTAAAACAGTTGTCAAAGCCATCATTATAAGCGCGCGCATATATGTGTGTGTGTGTGTGTGTGTGTGGGGTATTGATGATATGTTTTGCCACTAAAGTGTTGTATCAGGGGAAACAAATAGCCATCAAAACCTCTATGACTTTAAAAATACATAATTTAATTTGTTTTAAACATACTGTGGCAATGACAAGTTGCTTTGAGTGATATAAAAGTCAACTTTGGATTGGATACATCTTTGTTTTCCCACCTTTTTAATACAGATGGATGGCCACTATATGTATAATCAACCATTTGATAAAACATCTCATCGTCATAATAAATTTCAAAAATCAGAAAGAGGAGTATCAATGTATAGCGTTTGGAGTGGTAGAATAGTCTTCATCAGCATCTCTTCTTATTGGAGGCAGTGCTTCTATTTTTTTCAAGTATTAAGCTTTATTTACATGAACCAATGATAGAAGGTTCTTGCTTAAATTCCTCTCGCGGCACATGGACTTGCCGTTAGTAATTTTTATTTGGCTTCTGATATCATTAATAATAAAAGCACTGGAGTTAATTTACTTCACGTGTGTGTCTGTAATGTAATATAATTAAGCTATCTTCAAATTTGCTTTCCTAATGATCTTTCCCTCCCAATCACGTCGTCTCTTTGTTTTGTTTTAGTTTTATTTTGCCCTTGTTGCTGTTCACTTTATATCTAGCTTTCCAGAGTTCTGCTTCTTTTAAATCTTTATTCGCGCAAATAACGTAATCGGTCCAGACAACTTGGTTCTGATGAATCAAAATTATTGCAAAATATATATTATACTTGGTAGGACATGATTGATCGATAAGAATCACCGACGAATAAATTAATTCAATGCATCATGATTGAGCATTTGAAATAGATGGGACGGGTAACCATCAGATACATATGTCAACTTTCTCCGATCGCTCTTTAACCAGTGCGGAGTAAAATTTTTTCAATTATTTAGTATTCATAGGGATCATGATACATAAAATAATAATAAATAAAACAAAGAAGAGAATTTTTATAATCACAAAATTATTGCAGATATAGAATTGTAGAACAAAGAAGAGAATTTTTATAATCACAAAATTATTGCAGATATAGAATTGTAGATTCCCTTGTAAGACAAGCTTCAAGCACGATTAGATAGATATTAACTAGAACACAGTTGACAAAAGTCCAATATGAATAGATAGATAGCATTATTTAAAATGGAAGCGATGATTTCGAATATCTGGGATTAGACTGGGCAAGATCCTCTTGCTGTAAATGGGAATACTAGCTAGATTGGACAACAGAAAGAACAAGACAAAGAGAGAAACAAAGTAAATAAAGGAAAGGAAAGCTTAAGAACGAAGGGAGTTGTATATAATGCATGGCATCGATGCTGGTTCTCTAAACCTATTTTGATCTTCTTCACATTCCTGTATAAATGAGCAGTTTTGTAGCAAGTTGGTTACAAGAAAGCGAGGCCCATGTACCCATTTATGCCCCCTTTACATGGAGTATGGTCGGGAGCTATACGTGTCGACACACAGATTAGTGGACCAGGAACCAATAATTTGGGATGATTGGGGTATTTGATTCTAAAAAGGATGATGATTATAGAGTTCGGAACAAGGTACAATAAATCGGAAAATCGGATAAGATAATGGATTAAGGGTCAGTGGGTTAGACCAGTGAAGAATAAAAAAATTAAAAAATAAATTTCATTACACATTGATACGATCAAATTTTTCAAAATTGAAAACTCCAAAAATTAAGTAGTAAATTCCATTATTAATAAAATAACAATTACCAACCCAATTATATATGTATAGTTTATCTATTATCCAACATTATTTACAATTTTGAAATATTCATCCTAACAAAAATATCAAAATATATATAGCAAGAGGTTCTGTTTTTATTTTTTAATTTTCAAATTTAAAATTTTAAAACAATTCATCATTTTTAAAGAAGTAATGAAAAAGAAGTATATGCAGACACGACAGTAAACCTATGTGGGGAAAGGTTTTTTTTTTATTTTTTTAACTTTCAATTTTTTAAAAATCATTATATTTTGGTTTTCTTAAAAAATAAAATTTTTGGAAAAAGTAACTCGTCGACCCAACTCAGAGTGAAAATGCAAACTGGACCGGATTGGACGTTGATTGCCGATTTTCAATTTGACTCGACTTGTTCGATTCGGGTTAGTGAATGGTGGAAGGTAAGAAAGGTTATTCAAATAAATATATTGTTGCTGGAGATAAGGTTTCAGCTTTGTGTTCAGGGGGGTTAAGGCCAGCCGACCAGTGGGAGTTTAGGGTTGTGCTCTTTGCTTGCCTTTTCCACATCCCACTCTCCCTTTTCCATTACTTTTCTTCCTTACCAACCGTCCATGTCAACAAACCCACTAACTTTGTCTCCATATTGATTATTGGTTTTGAATCTCTCTTTCTCTCGGTCTTCCTTTTAACAATATAATCTTCTACGCAATCATTTTACTCCCTCCCCCTTTTTTGTTCATATTATTCTTCACTCACTCTCTCTCTCTCTCTCTCTCTCTCAGATCCATCATCAGCTAGCATCTAGTTCCTCCCGTCCCTCTCACTAGCTACCATTCACCATTATGGATTATTGCCTTACATGCTTGCTAGACTAAACTAGCCAGCCAGAAATCAAGCGGCCGGAGAGAGGAGGGAAGATCAAATCAAATCTTGTTTCGGTAGGGTTTCTGCAAGGTCGCGGTCATGAGCGGAGACGAGTGACCAACTTGAAGAGTCGGACAGTGTCACAGAGAGGGAGAGGGAGAGGGAGGGAGGGAGATGAATAGGGTTGAACAGTGATATGGAGAAGGAAAGGTGAGGGATAGGGAACCCCACTCAGGTTGTGTTGGGTCTAATACATGTACCTAGCGAAGAAAGAGACTAGGCTAGTGGGGGCCGAGGGGATATATAAATAGGAGCATTAGATTATGCTGGTTTCAAGTATGATAATTATACATGGAGGCATGATCACCACATGAAACCCTTGACACTTGCCCTCCAATATGCTCTCCCGCTCCTTTCAAATTACCAATCTATCGTTTCTTGAGAGGATGTATAGTTTCTGTCGACAGGCCCACGCAAAGATATGCACGAGGGGCTCCCAAATCTCAATGCCTTTTAATTTTGCTTGGTGCATGGCCTATCATTTGTTTGCTGTTCAATTCATTAATATATTTATTCGTCCATATTTGTGCCTCGTGTGAAAAGGATATATTATTAGCTTGTCTTCAAGGCAAGGCTCAGGCATCTTCGATCTTTGATTAATAAAAATAGATCTGAGATTAGATGTTTATATGTATGCGTACGTGTCAACATTTGAAGAGGAAAAATCATTTAATTTCCAATTCTCTTTGTTGGTTTCCATCCAAAAAAGGGCAAGAGCACTACATTATAGCAGTAAAACACGGGCACGTAGTTGCTATACTCACCATGCATTTATTTATTCAATAAAGAATTTCATTGGCGAATTTTGATCCTCACACGCACACCCCCCCCCACTTGTTTAATCAATATTCAATATTTCAATCAAACAAAAAAATTATAACAAAGAATTAATGTATACAGTATGAGATATTCACATCAGTCATAGTGCATGTACGTAGCAGCTCATGAACAATACAATTCATTTCAAAAAACATAACAAAAAAATAAAGTCAGCTCTGGCGTACCATGTATTGGGAAAGAGAATTTTAATTATTTAAAAATATCATGTACACCTCCTTAGGCTATATGCTCTGTTAATTTTGAATTTTCTTGAAATTAAAGTAATATCATGCGCCCCTACTTATGGTTTAACTTATAATATAGTATAAATACCCAAGTTAACTTCATACTTAATATGTTTATAATTGTAGATTATTATTTGGAGTTCGAGTCATGGACGACATGGCCAGCATAATTATAAATTACACATTGTAGACAGAAATTTACATCATCGATTCAATCATCCTGAATACTGTAACACATTAAAATAACATTTTTGTTTGATACTGTATAGAAATTAATTTTGTTGACAAAAAATCATTTAAAAGTTTGAGGATGTGTACGAAATATTAGAGGAGATAAATGACATATTTGGGGGAAAAATCACTTGTATTGAATCAAAATCCAAGGGAGACAAAATTAATTTTCTTTTATTTTACGGTTTAAACTTGAAACTTTTTTTTTTTCACCGCTCTTTTGAAGGCAGCCCCTCTTTCCCCTGCTTAATTTAAAGCAGTCAAAAAAGTGTATTCACGTCTATGATTTGGTTGGAAGGGAAAGAAAATTATTACCATCCAGAAAAAACAGGAAATGAAAGAATACTTGGGATTAGGGAGGGTTTGGTCACTCAAAGGTCGAATTAACGTTGCCGTGGCTTAATGCAGCTGGAGATACCTTGCAATTGTAAAGAGAAAGATTCATACTTAATTTGATCGGAAATATAAAATCCAGTTAAGTGATTCATAGACATCAAAAAATTAGAAGACACAGCGGCGGATTTATTTCACACCCTTTTGACTTATTAGAGAACCACGTCGTCGTCGGAGAATAAAATGCCCAGCTCATTACCGACGGTGTATCTCGACGGCGCGAACAGGGACGTTTGAATACATTCGATTCAGCAACGCCCAAAAGAGAAATAAATTCGATTCAAATGATGATGAACGGGCAATTCATGAAAACGAAAGGTTGAAAGTAAGGTTAAATAATGAATGCATAATTTGATAGGCGAAGCACAGAAACATCCATAAACACAGCCTAAAACACCATGAGAACATTCAATGGCCAAACACGGCCAGCTATCATCTTTCAATTTTATATCCCGTTCGTTCTGAATCCTAACCTGTTACGTTCCGGTTTGCTTGGTTTGGTATGACTTTTCTTTTGCCTTGCTTGGGTAAGAACGGGCAGTTCAGGGCCTAGATGAAAAGCCCAAAGCCCACCTGTTGTTCTTTATAATCCATCTGTTCAATGTGCCCGGTTTATGGCCCAAAGTGTGATGATGATGGTAGGGAGTGAATTGGAACGGGCATTCTTGTTAGGGAGCCATTTCCAAATTACGTTACATATAAATTGAGATAAAACTCTTTTCACATATCTCGATTTGAGTAAAATCATTCTTTTAGTGGATTCCCAAACACGTACATAAACTCTAATTTCCTTAATTGAGATGGTAAATTTGAATCTTACAAGCTTAAAAAATCTACTTTCATTTCCCCGCAACCACATCTAAATTCAATTTTGAGATGTTGTGTATTCATAAATAAGGAGGGGGATACATTTTAGTTTTTTTTTTTCATTGGAAGAGATTCATGCACCCGCCATGTTCATAGAGAGATAACATTACGGTTACTGCAACAGATGTCACATAGTTCCCTTTTTTATTTTTATTTGTCTTTTCTGTTTTTATTTCTGTTTGTATAAAAAAGGGAGATAAACCTAAAAAAATTTACTTGATGTCATCAGGTCAAAAAGTACGGGATGTATGTCAATTCAGAAGTGGTTGAATCCGGATTCTTTGCTTCTTCTTGTTGTTCATTTTACATAGATGGTTGTTAATGATTTCATTTGGGGCATTAATTAATGTCTTATTAATTTGAGTTTCCTAATTGTGCATCCACATAAATGTGTGTGTATAGATTCCAACTAATCTAACCGATAGATGTGGCAAAGGTGGCTGATTCAAAGTAACAGTGAGCGGTTCTCCGGGGTTTTTCAAATCCAAGAGTGGAACCAACCAACACCCAAAGCATCACTCACTGCGAAAGTCCTTATAACCCAAACCATGAACAGAGAATTAATGTTGGCACTTCCTCTGCTCATCCTGCTGTTATGCTCCCTCCCGTTTCTCAACCTCCGACGCCCCTTCGATCGTCGCCGATCGTGGTCTCGTTTCTCCCCCAACCACACCCTCCCACCTTGTGATTATTCCAACGGCCACTGGCTGTGGGGCCCACCTCGCCCCTCCTCTCCCCCTTACCATGAAAGCTGCCCATTCCTGGATCCCGGCTTCCGCTGCCGCCTCAACGGCCGGCACAACGACACTTTTCGGCAATGGCGATGGCAACCTCACTCGTGCCACCTCCCCAGGTAACCCTCTCTCCATCTCCTTTATTGTTATCGTGTAGGCTTTCATATTCTTGCCATTGTCACAGCTCTGTTCTGTAACTTCTGTTGCAAGACAAGAGGCCTTTTTTTTTTTTTAACCAGCGAGAGCGTCGCATTAGGGGATACATTATTACACTTTTACGGATTGATGCTGGAGATTTGGAAGATTGAGGGAATGGAATGTATGAGGAAACACTGAGATCCAAATTTCCAGCACGGCATTGGTTTCACGTCTAACCAAATGGCGCCCTGCTGGAGAGGGTCTTAACAAAAAAATTGTTAAAAACAATATGTACACCGTGCTTTATTTTTCACAACAGAAAAATGGAACACCGTATATTTATACGTAAGTATACAAATAAAGCAGATAAATGAGACATGGCTGAGCTTGATTTGAACAAGTTGATCTATCTCTGATCATCGCCATCGTATGTGTTGTAGATTCAACGCCACGGATCTTCTGGAGAGAAGTAGGAATGGGCGCATTGTGTTTGTGGGCGATTCAATGGGAAGAAACCAGTGGGAATCATTACTGTGCATGCTGGCTTCAGGAGTTTCTAATGTATCCGCCATTTATGAGGTCAAAGGCAAGTCCATCAACAAACACAAGGGTTACTTATCCATGCGCTTCCCACAATTCAACTTGACGGTTGAATATTATAGGGCTCCATTCCTGTCCCTCCTAGCCTCTCCACCTGCCACATCACCCCCTCGTGTCCAAAAGGTCCTTAAGCTCGACAAGCTGCACTGGTTTTCCAACATGTGGGTTGGAGCAGATGTCCTCGTTTTCAATTCTGGCCACTGGTGGAATCCTCATAAAACCACCAACTCGTAAGATGATCGATCCACACCCTATATATTCATCTTATTTTTTGATTGCCTTTTAAATACTTTATCAGCTAACTTGGCCCTTTGTTTCTCAGGGGATGCTATTTTCAAGAAGGGGCCAACGTAAACATGAGTATGGATGTGAAGGAAGCATTCAGGAGATCCTTACAGACATGGAAATCATGGGCATTGAACAGTTTGGATCCTGATAAAACCTTCATTTTCTTCCGCAGCTATTCCCCTGTACATTACAGGCAAGTACATATTTCTTGACGTATATAAATCCAAGTAAAATTCCTGATTTAAAAGTCTGGGTGGGTGGAAATTAAATTGCAGGGGTGGCGAATGGAATGAAGGGGGAGGTTGTGACAAGGAGACAGAACCACATAAGAACACGACAAGAATTGAAACAGAACCATATAATAACGTTGTTATATCCGAGGTTGTGAAAGAGATGGATTATGGGAAGTGGAAAGTTCAGTTTCTGAATATCACGTATCTGTCAGAGACGAGGAAAGATGGGCATCCCTCGAAGTACAGGGAAGAAGGCACTCCACCTGGCGCCCCGCAGGATTGCAGCCACTGGTGCTTACCAGGAGTGCCTGACACGTGGAATGAACTCCTCTACGCACATCTCATCTCCAAGCAATTTGGAATCAACACAAGGTCACAGAAACAGGAAAACAAAACCAATTCTAGCTAGTAAAAAAGAATGCACACAGAATTTGCGTATATTGGACTCCGCCAGAAACAAGACATGATTCTGAATGGCCTATCGATTTGGTCAAGGATGGAACAATGGAGCGAAAGTGAAATGATGAAGAATGTTACAGAACTGATCTGGTACATACAATTTGAATAATGCGAATAACCAATGAAAAGGAATGATATTCACATGGATCACAGTGAAGGAGACAGAGTGCTGTGGTCTCATATATTTGGGGAGGACGAAGAGAGATGGATCAGTTTTGTTGGATCTTCCTTCTGTTTTCTTTATATTTTGTTCCATTGAGGTACAAAACTGCATGTTAGATTACTTCCAATGAATAAGTTTGTTGCGAATTAATAAGGTCCCGACCAAACGAAATTAAGTACAGAACAAATGTCACTTTTTGTGGAAGGTGAGCAGTATCTAGTGCTTATTGCCTCTGGTGCAGCAGTTACCTGGGCTGGGCGTATTCTAGGATATGACTCTAGGAATCACATGATGTCATTGTAACGGTTTTTTTGGGCCGATAGAAAGCCCAAAGAAGTTTCACAGTACAAACCCAGTTCTCAGGCCTGAAAAGCAATGTGTCACAAATTGATGATGGAGGAAAAACGATTCACTTGATCTAATTACTGAAGCGGTTTGTACCACAAAAAAAATTGCCGAAGCGGTTTTTTCTATAGATATACTAGGCTTTGTGCCTAACAGTATTGTTATCTGACTAACAGATATTTTAACACACTTATATTATCATATAGATTCAGAGTATAAGCTAATCAAACTAAAGACTTCACTGGCTGCTCGTTTTGGATAAAAGAAGAAGAATTATTTGGCTATGATTCATCCTTCCGTATGGAATATATGCTCATATGGCACCTTGAGTAAATAAAGAACACCTCATCTGACTTTATATAGAAGATATTAATGGAGGGAGAGAACAGGGGCCGGAAAAGACAAAAGGAAACATTATCTTCGAAATTTGTTTAAGCGTTAATCTACTTTTGAATATTCTATCTATCATTTGGACGATGGAGCAATTTCGGAAGAACTATTCAACTCAAAAGGATAAAGATCAGCAAATAGTCTATCTAGGTCATAGAATAACCCCACATATATAAGTGATCGCTATGAAGTTTCGCTGGGTTCATGCACCCCTATACGGCTATACCTATACATATGTCTGTGCATTAATAATAAGGAAGACTACATGTTATTTCTGGTCTAGCTAGTTTTCCTTCCTTCCTTTGACCTCCATGTATCTCTACAGATTTTCTGAAATGCTTAGCACCAAAGTCAAGATATGTCACACTCTTGCGTCCTCTTAATTAACTTCACTGCCCACGAGTTTTTTGATTTCCAACGTCTTATTCCAACCCCACATATAGTCAGTATATGACAAAACCAGTTTCACAGAAACAGTAGGTTCCTTTTCCTTCCTTCGTTATATGTTTTGCGTGTTGCGTGGAAGTATGACCTAGTCAGTCACATACAACCATTTCTTCTAAGTTGATTTTTGTACTCATATATATATATGCATCCCATATAGCTAACATTACTTATGATCGTGACTTCTACTTTTCAAATCCAATGTAATTTCTCGTATGGGTACATAGTAGTTTATTCCCTCCTCCTTTAGATAATTAAACTTCAATACGAGCTTCTTTTTTCTTTCTAACCATGAGTTATCTCTTGGCGGTAGTAGATATATGTACGCTCACCCTAATACGATCATGCATAGGAGCTTGAGGCCCCATTTCTAAGTTAAAGAATGAAATAAAAGTTGTGTTTCTATATTTCCTGCAGGAGATTTGACTTTTTAATGTATCCATTAATCAATGTATTTGTTACTGTTAGGTGAAATATCAATGATTAAAAGATAATAAAACCTGGAAGGAAGTTGGCATCAGCTGTAATGATGAATTGGATTTGTCGAGAAAGATTGTCTTTCTTTCAAAATATGCAGGCAGGTCAAATCAGATTTGGAAATTTAAGCTCAAAAATATAATAAGGTGGCTGCCCTACTTTGCGCAAATTCTTGTCTTTTACGCCTTTCTCATGTCATTATTTAAAATTTAATATTTAATTACCATATCAAATCTTGATCTTGCTTCTATTGTCAGCTAAACCTTTTTTTCCAATGGTTGAATGTGTTCTTAAAGCTGTGCCTTTTCTATTATTATCCTTGTTAAATTTAATTACAATTTTGACTTCTCAATTTTTCTGTGTTCAGCTGCAACTAGGAATCTCAAGTCCTTCATCTTGCTTCTTTTGCCATATATTCATATGCTCCTTATTTTTTGGCCACTTTTGAGTGTGAGACTTGTATCCATTAAACACATACAACATTTGGCAAAAAAAAAACACATACAACAATTATTTAGAAATGAAATATAATCATTACCAAAAAGAAAAAAGAAACGAAATTTTAGAGCTATAGGATGCGTTTGGCTCCCACAGTTTCCTCACAAGTAAAAAGTCTACTTAATTATAGGTTCTCTCTAGGTTTAAATTAATATAACTAGTTTAAATCGTTGACTCGATTCTCATGGTGCATGTTTGACTCAGTATTTGTACGGCACAAAGGAATGTTCAATAGTGTTTATCCGTAAAACGAGATAATTTCCTTTACACATTTACTTCGGTTTGCTTAAAGGTATTTTTCTACTGTATTTCCAAACAGGCCCATTATCTCTTTAATTTCATAGAGTGATAGTTTATAAGAGTTCGTAAGTGTGGGTGTTTGGGTAAGCTTTTTTACCCCAAAAGTATGTTCTAATAGTTTTTTTTCACAAATTGAGACAATCTCTTTCACATTTTTATCTTAACTTGTGTGAAAACACTTTTCTACTACTTTTTCAAACGGATTTAGTACTATTTCATTGTACCAGATCACTTCTCTTGTAGTACTCCTAGATATAAATCTGTGATTTTTAGTTAGATGAGTGAAGGGGAGTTCGGGCCGGTGAGTTAATTAGATACGAGGGTGCACTGAAAATAACATGTTTTTAGTTTACTAGATTATTCCCCCCCCCCCCCCAAGGTGGCAAAGTTTCCACCAACTTTCCCAACTAAAATCACTTTTTTGGGGGAAAAAATTGAACAACCAGCTTCTGATAATTTTAGTACAACCAATCACCCTGAAGTATCCGAACATTCATATCCATGTAGCACCTAAAGTTGAATAGAATCAGTACACAAGATTATCAAATTGTAAGGTTATGGAGAGCGAATTCACTAGCCAGAGAACGGAAACTTGTGTGGGTGTGTGTGTTCTCCCAATGCAAAGAATCTGTCAATGGCTGCGCATCATGAAAATGTAAGTTTGCAGATTAGAAACCAGACGATGCCCCTTGATGTGACACTTACCTCTATCCCACTACGTACGTTAACTCTCAATTGTCCTCCATCGTCGTGCTTTTCTACTTCCATATCTTTAATTTCGTGATTTTGTTAGACTAATTTTAAAACGAAGAGATGTTAATTTTTAAAGTTTGTGTCTTTATAAAATAACAAATTTATTATAAGGGTTATGTGGTTATAAATTTAAGGAGTTTATTTAAAGGGTTGTGTGGGGTTACAATTTTAAAGGTATATGCCTCTATATATATCATAAAGATGCAACTTTTAATGAAAAAAGTCATTATGGTTATAACGTTTTATTGAAGTGTTATGGTTGTAACTTTTAATTGAAGAGACGTTACTTCAGAATATACCATTTCAAGACATCTTCCATGCTCTATAAATATCCTCCCCACCTCTCCATTTGGACACACAATAAGATCAAACTCATTGTCTTTCTCTTTGAATGCACGTATAAATAAAATCAAGTTATCACTTTGTAAAAGTCTTTGTTGTTTTGGCTTGAGTGTTGGAAGTGCAATCCATACTCAATTGTTTCTATTGTATCCTTCAAGAAATTCGTCACTTAATTCAACTTGCACCCTGTAATATAGAAATAGATAGGAGCGCATTGAGCCTAAAGAAAAGTGTTGTACACACCTTAGAGACACCATGCACAACTTTCCGTTTTCATCTTTTCTTCTTATACTCTTTACAGAACCATTCCCACTAAAGTTGCGCAACTTTTGACTCACGCTTTCTCCAGTCTCAGTCTTCTAGAATATCCGAAATTGGAGTTCAAACAATAGAGGAAAAAGAGAATTTGGAAACAAGAAAAAAGAACTGGGTTTTACGCGGGTTTTTTATACAAATCAATCAACTCTTTCTAGCTTGTCTGTTTTTTGTCTGTTATGATTGCCGGAAGGTTTTCGTTATTCACGGGATGTGTAATTTGTGTTTTAGTGAAGTGAGTACTTGCTTGCTAGGTTTCTGGCTCTCGATCGTGATGATCGTGGTGGTCAGGATCTGTTCACCAACCAAAAAGGAAAAAAATGCACCGTATTCCTTTTGTCCCGAAAAAAAACTGATTTATTTTGGACCCCAAGGTGCCAGCCTTATGAATTCGGGCTTGTTTGGCAACAGCTTTTAGAATCTAGATTTGGTTTTAAAATCTAGATTTTACCTCAAAATCTAGGTTTTGTTCAAACGAAATTTTTTTCTTCAGAAGTTATTTTAGTTACAAAACCTAGGTTTCAAACCTGGATTTTGAAACTTAGGTTTTCTCTTTCATACTTTTTCCTCTTTCATCTTTCTTATTTTTTCTCTCTTTCTCTTTCTTACTTTCCTCTTTCCTACCCACTTTTTTGCCTCGGAATCCGTAAAAGCTAATAACTTCTCAAACATAAATCACTTTTTAAAACTTAGGTTTTGCCTCGGAATCTGTAAAAACTATTTTCCAAAAGCTATTCTCCAAAATCTAGATTTTGCCTCGGAATCTGTAAAAGCTATTTTCCAAAAGCTATTCTCCAAAATCTAGGTTTTACCTCGGAATCTGTAAAAGCTATTTTCCAATCAACATCTAAACAAGCTCGAAATTGACCTCAGTCGATTAAAATAAATTTGGCTGCACTAAATTTTCCACCATTGGGTTAAGTTTGGTTGGTGAATTAATTCATGACCCAAGTCTATTACAACCCTAATCACCCCCCAAACACACCCCCTTGTCTTTTTCTCCAAATTTACCTGTATGTCATGTAGTAACTGATCTTTTTATATTGCCATCGTTTTACTTCTTTATTATTTCATCTACATTTAAAATATTGATAGATCCATTAGAAAAAAGCTGCTGGTTTGAAAGGAACTAGGGATATATTGCTATTATTTAAAGGGCTTACAGAGCTGCAGTAAACAGTGTTCCCTAATATATAACTATAATACGAGTAATTAATTTGAACCAAGTATTTATGATGGCAATCAACTAGAAACTTGTACATTTCAATAGATCAATCTTAATATTGACAATGATATACATGTTTGGTGCGTGCGAGAGATAGAGGGGGTAAATTGTACGAATAATGAAGGCCTTGACTTAACGACAAAACTTTACACACATCATGGTCGTAAAAAGCTTAAAAGTAACTCAGCTTCTTTGTTCAAATTTCTTAATTAATCTTCCCAAAAAGTAGGGAAACTTTATTTTACTGATGCAGTCGCAAGATGATGAGTAAAAAAAATGTACTATTTACTATGGTAGGCAAGTCCTAGGAAAATGCACAAGCCTGTCTCAAAGGTTTGTCACTTGTGTTAATTAATAGATAGATTTATTTGTACGTACGAATTTCAAAACCGAAGTTGAGATCAGGTCAAGAAGGAACTACACATAATTATTACAAGTCTGTACAATTATTAAAGCTGATCGATGATGACCAAAGGAATACTTACATAGATAATTGAGTTGAAATGATTTGAAAATGAAAAGAAGGAATGAAAGAGGAGTAGAAGAGTAATTGTAAGTTGCAACAAATTAATCAAGGGGTGGTCCAATTATAGCTTAACTATAAAGAGAGATGAATGAACTGGAGGCCCATAAATAAATAAGCATGTGTATGTACGTACAAGTGAACCTGAAAAAGGTACAAGAAAATTAATGTAAATAAAGCAGACCACGTAGTTCCAAATACAAGTTGATTCCGGTTGGGAAAAGACAAGAGGAACAAACCTTATTCTCCTGTTCTGGCAATACTCAAATTCTGGAATTTTTTACCCCAAAATACTCTTTCTTCTCCGCTACTCCCCTCGCGTAAAATATTCATCTCTCTCTAATACAGAGTGATGGATGTCCTTGGAATCGAGTTTATTATCACCTCCCACTTTTTTATATTATAATCATTCTCTCTTATAATTCTGAATTCAAGGGCTGGAACAAGGCACAAGTACTGATGCTAAACTGAGCACAGAGAACACACACATCGATCGAAGAAGAGAGAAGAACATGGGGAGGGCTCCTTGCTGCGATAAAGCAAACGTGAAGAAAGGACCTTGGTCCCCGGAAGAAGATGCCAAACTCAAGTCCTACATCGAACAGCATGGAACTGGTGGAAACTGGATCGCTTTGCCTCAGAAGATCGGTACTATATATTATTACACACAACCCTTAATATGCATGTGTCGATTTCATTATCATCAGCTTCTCTTCTTCTTTTCCATTTTGTCTTCATGATTTGCTTTATGTATTCACTAACACTGCTCGAATTAGGAATTAACTCCCAAAATAAAAAAGTATGAGAGGTGAGAACTTTTTTCCTTTACAAATATGTGAGGGTTTCACTATATGGGTATGTGAATCAGGGCTAAAGAGATGTGGGAAGAGTTGTCGACTTAGGTGGCTAAACTATCTTCGACCAAATATCAAGCATGGGGGTTTCTCTGAAGAAGAAGACAACATTATTTGCAGCCTCTACGTTAGTATTGGAAGCAGGTATAAATACATATGACTATTGATTATATGTATAGTTGTTTTGGTGCAACAAATTATTAGTTTAATCAGATTTGAATCCTGGAATGAAGTGAAAGGTTTAATAATATGGTGAAATTGAGCAGGTGGTCGGTAATAGCAGCACAATTACCAGGAAGAACAGACAACGACATAAAGAACTACTGGAACACAAAGCTGAAGAAGAAGCTACTGGGTAATAATAAGCACCGTAAAGATCAACAATCACGCAGTAAGAGCAAACAGGAGGGAGCTAATAGAACAAACACATCTCCCAATACCTTATCAGTTCCTGAAATTTCTCCAAACACTATTTTCCCACCACCATATTCACTCATGCCTGTGATATCTCCCTTGCAATATTCATCAAATCAAGAACCATGTTTCACCGATCAAGATTCCATCAAAAGATTGCTTATGAAAGTGGGGGGAAGATTTTCCGATGAGGATGATCACGACCATCACGACCATCACCCTACCCTCGATGCTTTGAATAATATTAATCCCATTCTATTCCCAGCTGATGGTACACAACCATTTTTTGAAGAACAAGCAAACATGGCTTCTTCTTCCTCTTGCATGATAAATAACGGTACGGTAGTTAACAACAATCAGATGGAATTGGGCCAAGAGACAGGAGGACTTGAAGAGATAGTATGCAGTAATAGTACTTATCCACAAAGATTAGATGGACTCGAACTGTTGTTTGGGAACGACATGGTGGTCAATGACATGATAGCCCCACCTGCAGATAATAACTTTCTCGTTCATCAATCTTTTGTTCCTTCCAATTACCAGGGCATGCCACAACACATACCACAACAATGTGCTTTCCCTGAGTTAAGGTTTAACCGGCCATAGCACTATTTTATCATAACGGTGAAGTACTGCAAGGAGAAACCTTGTATTTTTCATTCCGTGGATAATACAACAATCTGCGGTATATATATGTATGCATATAGGCAGCGAACAGTTTATCCACTCTATTATCATAATTGTTCCATCAGGACTGCGTACTCACGCTTGAGAGGTTTGTTAATTTACTACTTGAGGTGTATTTGGACTACTATATATTAATGACATCATATTTTTCCTGTGCCTCACTATAGAAATTTTGCAGCGAACACGCACCCCCTATAGCTACCTATGATTTCTAAATTCTACTACAGGTTAGTTCATCGATCTCGAGCTTTTTCTAATTAATTCTGAGAAATTAGGGATTCATATGTTTGTGTGTGTGTGTATTCTGATCCACTGATTGTGACCCTGAAGATCACATACAGCTTTAATTCTGAAACAAGGCATCTTCTAGACAAGAATCAACTGCATGTATGTGTTCTAGCTCTTAGCAAAAGAATATACAAAGCACATGGCAAGAGTCCTATATTATGCGAGAATTGATTGGATTCTTTTTCCATTTCCCCTTCAGCATTCTCGAGCCACTTTAATAGAGTCACTGATTATAATGGGCCAGTAGTCATGTATAAGGATGAAGCATGCACATTGCCTAGGCTAGATTTTCAACGGTGCATCATTTTGTCGCATATTTATTTCCAGTTAAAGGGGTAAGGCCATATGTGCATGTGAAATTGCTAGCTGATGGAAGAGTTTCAGAATGATTATTTTTGATGACCGCACCGTATAGTATAAATCGGCCTTCCTTTTCAATATTTGTAGCATTAAGCTAGACCCTATAATTGAAGTTCAACATCACTGTCCAAATAATTTGACCCCGAACTAGTTTTTTTTATATAATTGAAGCACAATGTGTTTGTTTGGAAACACCGTTTTTTTAACGGTACACATAAACCAATACAAAACCATCTTGAAATATGTAAAAATTATATTGAAATCTATAAAACAATTTTGAAATCCACAAAATACTTCGGAATCTGTAAATTTCTTTCTCCCAATGGAATTCCCAAACACAGACATTGTTCATTTTTAATCAACTGACTATCTGACTATTGGATACCTAGCTGGACCCCCCCACACACACACACACTTTTTTATTATATGTTAACTAATCATTACAAAAAAAGTGGAGTTCTTTTATATGTTGGAGCTATATAAATGTTTTTTCTTTTTAAGAAAGAACCCTAAATGTGATTATTAAAGAAGTTAAGTTCGAACCCTTTGAAATTATGCTTCAAACCATCTTTTGCTAAAAAGGTTTGGAAAGAGTCTGGAGTTTAATCAATATATGATTGTGTGTGTTTGTGTTAATGAAAATATGACATGTGTATTCTTTTTATAATCATGATGTGGTCCATACATATAATTTCCGTTAGAGCCATGCGATAATAGAAGTCTAAAACTATTTGAAGATTTAAATGTGTGTATGTTTTGTAGTTGTACAATATACTATATTTAGCTCTTCTGCCATGATGAGTTGATTTTAGTCAATATATACTCTACATAAATGGGAATTGTGCAGATAATCTAGCTGTCAAAAAATAGATAAACCTCTCCTAAATTTTGAGTTGTGTGCACAACTAGCCTCCTTAATATTTACAAAAAAAACTTTCTAATTAATTAGTATCATTTCACGATGACATGAATGGGATGGATGATAAACTATATATAACTACCTCCGATTTTAAACATAAAAGCTAATTAAATTTTATTAGGAAAATTAAGGAAACTAGATATAGTACTCAAAAGTTTTTATTTTGTTATTTCTCTTTAGACTAATTAATTTATTTGTCTTAACTAGATATATATAGTACTTAAATAATATTTTTTAACAGTTTATTTAGCTTCTTCAATCTCCACAATAAAAGTCAACTGACTCCTATGTTAAGGAGTAAGAATAGTATATATATATATATATAGAGTCATGCGACTAGAAAAGGACGAAGAAATGAAATTAAATTTAACTTTGAACAAAATATGCCTCACTCGGAACAAAGAAAGACTAATTTGACACAAGATTAGGTTAGAAAGCACAGTTGAAGGGTGTCAAACCAAACCAGGACAAGAGACAACCCACACAATCCAGTATAATTAGGCACAAAATGAAGTTAGAAAGAAAGGTTGAGTTTAAGATCAAGCTTTGAACAAGTTAGAAGCAAAGGGACAGCCATCATTATTACATTGAAGTCAGCTTTTGAAACCTGAAAGAAAATATGAAAACAAATTAAAGTAATGAAAAAATGTTATGTAAGCCTCATACTATGAGACAGAATCAGTTTAATAAACAACAATGTTTTTAGTTTAAGTTTTATCCAACCAAAATGATTTTGAAACAGATTAGAAATACCCATAATTTAATTCTAGTTTTTAAATTGAATGTTTTGGTTTCTCTAACTTGCAACCGTAACAGTGATATATCCGTCAAATGGATAATCTGGTGTTATATTTCCATATATAGTTGAATATTTCAAGAGAAGTGGTTTTCAGCTAATAAGGTCAAATATAGTTGGTGAATCTTAACGACAAAGTTGATTATATCTCATCTCCACCCAATATTTCAAGCCATTTAATATGTTTAAATATTTCATTAAGAAATATTGGTCTACAGAAACGTTTTCAATGCTACCAATTTTGCGAAGGTAATATATTTTAGTCGGCATACAGAATGCAAGGAATTGGAATCCAATGTGAAATCCCTTTTGTATAATTTATATTATTGACAATA
>JANTPZ010150115.1:0-33944 GCA_025593235.1 Vachellia pachyceras
TCTTTCCTCTCTCTTACTTTTTCTTTCTTCTCTTTCCTATTTCCTACTTTTCATACTTTCTCTTTCCTCTTTCCTACCAACGTTTTTGCCTCGGAATCCATAAAAGTTAATAACTTCCTAAACATACGGGCTTGTTTGGAAACCAATTCTAAAACCTAGGTTTTACCTCAAAACCAAGGTTTTGTCCAAGCAAATTTTTTTTCCCAAAAGCTATTTTGGTTACAAAACCTAGGTTTTCTCTTTCCTATTTTTTCCTCTTTTTTGTACCTTTTCATCTTTCATCTTTCATCTTTCATCTTTCCTATTTTTTTTCCTTCTTTCTCTTTCCTCTTTCCTACTTTTTCTTTCTTTCTCTTTCCTCATTCCTACCCACTTTTTTGCCTCGAAATCCATAAAAGCTAATAACTTCCCAAACATAAATCACTTTTCAAAACCTAGGTTTTGCCTCGGAATCTGTAAAAGCTATTTTCCAAAATCTATTCTACAAAACCTAGGTTTTGCCTCAAAATTTGTAAAAGCTATTTTCAAAAACACATCCAAACAAGCTCTAAATCAATTTTCAAAACCTAGGTTTTGCCTTGAAATTTGTAAAATTTATTTAACAAAATCTATGCTCCAAAACCTAGGTTTTGCCTCGGAATCTGTAAAAGCTATTTTCAAAATAACTTCTAAACAAGCCCTAAATAATATCAAATAATGTTAATATAATTTTGTCATTATAATATTGAATTTGATTTTAGAGAGGGTTAAGAACATTAAGATATCACTATTACAGAGTATAGTTTTTACTACTCAAATACGCGCCGTTTTTTAAAAAGGGAGTAAAAAATGAAGGCGGTCACTTTAGGCGCCGTATCTCCAAGATAGGGCGCTTAAAGTCACATTTAGGCACCCTATTTAGCATATAGGGTGCCTAAAGCGCAAGACTGACGCGATGGGACATGCATATCAGAGCAGACCACCACTTCCCCATGCATATCAAAGAAGACCACCTACTCCCTTCTCTCGTGCTTTGCCCAACCTCGCTCAAGCGTCGCTCTGCCCAACCTCACTCTACGCCTCTCTCGCCGCGAGGTCTATCGCCTTTCTAGTTCTGTCGTCTCTCTCGCGTGTTGTAATATCCCAAATTTCATAAACGGAAATAAAGGCCAAACTGATGAATTACGAAAGGGTTTAAGACCCATAGAAAAGGAAAGTAGAAAGGAAAATGCCTAAATAAGAAAGAGGATAATCGACTAAGTCCCTAGCCTTGAGAATTTCAAGTAAGAATGACCTAAGGGCAAAATGGTCATTTGGCCTAAATGACAAGAGTAAAATGGTCATTTCAAGTAATAAGGCATAGGAAACAAAATGTCATCAAATAATAAGGACATTTTGGTAATTTGGTCAAAAGTCAACAAAAAGTCAAAGTTGACCAAAAAGTCAAAGTCGACCAAAATGTCAAAAAGTCATCCAAGGGTAAGGTCAAAATTAAGAAAAAGTAGAAAAAGTAATGGCATTTTGGTAATTACGAGGAAAATGAGCTAAGTAGTGGCATTTCCGTAATTAAGGATTTTCATAGGGCTAAAAGACTGAGAAATAATTATTTGAGGTAGCAGGAGTCCTCAAATGCCGGAGACCCAAACTAAGAAAAATTTAGTTGGATTATAAAGTAATCAATAAAATTATTACCCAGTATCCAATGCGGGCAGTTTCGCTGTACGGAGAACAACAGTGCCCGAAAAGCCTAAAAAGGTATTTTCTTAGAAAATTAATTACAGAAAATCCGGGAATAATTTTGAGGAATGGACAAGAGCTTGAGAATCAGGAAAAAAATATAGAATTTTTACATGTCCTTAAGTCAAATTGACCGCCGGAAGCCCGTTTTACGGTGTTATGCGCAAATCGAAGAATCCTGGTGATTTACGAAGGAAGCCGAAGGCATTTTGAGAAAGGGATGATGCCACCTAGGCAAGGAGACCTAGGGAAGGGTGCCACATGAAAGAAAAGTCTGAGGAAAAATAAAAAGGAAAATTTCTCGATCAAGTGACTGACCGGGCCAGGGCCTAGTCAGCCAACCAGACTTGGAGGACAAGCAAAGTGGCGCCATGTGCAGCAAGGAATGCCAAGGGGACATGTGGCACAACCTCCATCAAGTGTTCCCAAACTTGGTCCCCAAGTTTTAATATGCTCCACACATTATTCTAAGAGCAAATTAATGTAGGCAAAACTTCTCTCTTCCTCTTCCATTTTCACGCCACTTTCTCTCTCTCCTTGGGCAGAAATTTTCTCTCTCTTCTCTCTAGAAACCAAGCCTCTCTCAAGCAAGAAAGAAGAGCTTCAAGCTTCCAAACACAAGGTAATGTGTTCTTGCAACCAAATCCCTCTCTCCTTGAATCTTGAAACCACTACTACCTTCTCTTGAGTTGTTACTTGGATGAGCCTCTCTTTTAGAAGAGGATGGCTAGGACTTCAAGAGTTAAAAATGGAAAGGAGAAGGTTTTAAAAGTGGTATATGGTTGCAAGCTCTTCCTTGAGGGGTAAAAGATAGCTTGTTGTTGGTTGTTGGATGTTTTGTGTTGTTGTAAAAATTATGGGAAGCTCAAAGTCATGGGGAGGTGCTGCCCAAATTTTGTTTAATCTAAAGAGAAGAGGTTTTTAAGTTGATCAAGGTTAAGAAAAAGGGTTTTTGGAATAAGAAAACACAAGGTTACACAAAGAGAGTTTGAAAAACCTATTTCTCCCTTTTTCTTCCTCCTTCTCGGCCAAAACAAGAAAATAGAAGGAATGAGTTTTTGAGTGTTTTGATGGTTCTATTGGCTTTAAAATGATATTTTGTGTAGGGTAAAGCCAAGAGATGGATTTTAGAAGTTTAAGGAACCATAAAAATCAAGACTTAAACTTGTAGGACTCTTGAAAAACCTACAAAAGGTTCTATGCATTTTTGCAAGATTTATGGCAACTTGTTGGTTGGATATTTACATGGATCTTATGCCATGGTTTTTAGGGTTTTAAGATCTTCAAGAACACCATTGGAAAAAGTCACCAAGAGAACTTAAAATTCAAAGAAAAGGGAAAAGCTAAGATCTTGAGGTAGTAAAACTACAATCTCCTTCTATGTTTAAAAAAATGATTTGTGAATGTTACATGAACTTTTATGATGAGCAAAGTGCATGATTTGTGTATGAAATGTGACTTTTGTGCTATGGCCATATGCATGCTAAAGTGAAGTTTGATGTGTCACATGTTTATGTACTCATACACATGCTATGAAGTCATGTATGCACATTCACTATGTTACGATTATGTGGTTTTGCTATTGGGATTCCCAAATCTCATCCCCCACCCACTAACCATGTAGGTGCAAGCTCAAGCAAGGGTAAGGAAAAGGTTAATAATGCTTGAAGATGATGTTTTGCTTGCATGTTTTGGTGTAAATGGTTATGATGCATATTTTCTTGAAGTTGTTGTTATGTTGTAACCTAAACCTCTACCAAAGTATCATGTGAATGGGTGATGAAGTATACATGATGATGAGCTAAAAGTAACCAAGAATGGTAAGGGAATACCCATGCATGTTTAAGAAGTGTTAAGGAACCAAGAAAGAGGTCTTGGTGAATTTTTAAGAAAATTGGTTTTCAAAGCTAAAGGGGTTCCAAAGGCTCTGAAAATGAATATGTTTCAAGCGACAGTTAAAAATAGCAAATGAGATCCAAATGGGCTGAAATTTTTCAGTCAGAAACTACACATCATAAGCTTTAAAATGATATAAAGTTTGCGGAATTTGAATGTGTATTTTGAAGTAAAATCTGAAATTTGAATGATATAAAGATTGAGGTAAAATCTGGAAGATTGGAGTGAACCATTTCAGACAGCATGTGGTTTTTGAATAAACTGTATCAAATGGGCAAGAATTGGAACCCATGAGTATTTTTCTCCTATAGTTCATTTAATAAGAAAAATTTAGAAATTGGAATCACTTAGTTTTGATTTTTCTAGAATTAATTATGATTTTTCAAAGTTGGACCAGAAAACTGGAAAATAGTACTGTGAACAGTACCAGCGTCATTTCCGTTTTGAAAATTTCTAGTTCACAATTTTGGACAAATTTTTTATATCTAAGGCGCAAGAGTGATTCATAAGTGATTTATAATAACTAAATAGGGGAAAAATAGGAGGTGTCACAGTGGGCTCTCAAGCTTTCGTGTCTTTTGAGAAATCTGATCGGACAATGGCGGCGTATACCTCTCCTGTAACAACATATGACACGGGGTTGGAGAAAGGAAATCTAGCTTTAAGGTTCATGCCGTTTCTGTGAGTTATGAACATGGTACGATGATCAATGATCATATATGTATGCTAAGTTTCAGCTTCCTGGGAATTCCACGTCGGTGAATCATGTCTGGCAAAAAGGCATTGTACTTTTTTTAGATACTCTCAGCTACTTCTGGAGATAATCTCAAATCTTTTGGTCAACTTGATTTTGTTAAATCTTTCTATTATCCTGTGATGGATCCCTAGAAGATTACTTGAATCCGAAAAGTAAGTTTATTCAATCCCTTCTCTATATGTATAATGAAAATAATAAACATTTATTTTATTAAATATAATATGTTATAAATATTCTTACTTAGATGCCCACATCTCCCATTATCCCCTTATTATCTCATGTTTATGTACTCTAATATTGTAAACCTATGCCAATAAATATAAGGCATCACACATATATTATTCACTCTTGAGATAATCAATGAGTTCCCTCTTTTTTGCCCTCGAATTTCCTCCCTCTTATCTTCTTTCTCTAAATCCATAACACTCGTTATCAGAACGATTTTTCTAACCAAGAAAAAAAAACCCTCATCACTCTGCCATGTTGGATTGTCTACCGGTCCGCTTCTCTTTACAGTCCCTTATTGTTTTTGACATTACTTTGATATTGATGATCTTGTGTTTCTAAGAACATGAACGATCAATTTTTTTTTCTGCTGCAATATTTGTTTAATCGATAACCGATGAAGATGAATCTGTTTATTACTGGTGCACGGTTTGGGATTGATTCGGAAACTGAATTTTCAAAACCTTGTTTTGATTTATAAGATATTCTATATGCAAGATGAAGTACTGCTTCATCCGAGTGTGTTTGTGTGTGTGTGAATTTGTCAACTGAAATATGCTCAACGGTATATTCTTATATGCAGCTGCGATTTTTTCCTTTATGACTTTTAATCATATCATCATGTTCGTGAATATATGTGGTTATGAGCATATAATTGAATCAATGGCTTCTCTTCCTCATGTTCGTGAATGTATGTAGTTGGGCCACACATTTAGAGACGTTGCAAAAATGTGCTTTCTTTTCTGAAAACTTATGGGCCAATTTGGGAGGCTTATGTTTTGAACCTTTTTGACATTTTTTAGAAATCCTATTTGGGCTCTATTTATTATGGGCTGACTCAGAGTTATTTTATTTTCAAAGAGGGACATTTATTTTTATTCCACAAATATTTGAGTATATCCGAAACATATAAATGTCGAATTAAAATCTGATTTCACCACGTGCCATTAATTTTATATATTTCTTGAAACTTAATTTCCTTATACATCATAATAGGCTGAATTTTGAATTTCTTTTGAATCAGTCCGAATCTTTTGTTGAATAGGAGGTTTTTGAAGTTGATTTTCAACATACATATAAGATACCTCTTCTTTAAAAAAATTTAGCTGGTTCTCTTTGTACTGAATTGCGTTGATGAACTTAGTACAAGGAGGATTAGCAAATTTGAAGAAAATTTTATTTCCCAAAAACTGGGTTTCAATCCCCTCTTTTGATGTGTTATAGGGCATAATTGGGTCAATAAAAGGTGCCCCTGAAAATCAAATCGTTTGGCAATAGTTTTACCAAAATAAATGGTGTGTGAATTTGGAAACAATTATTGTCAACTACAGTATTTAATAGTTTATAACTGATATCTAATGAGTTTTATTTCGACCAGAAAGATCTGTTCTAGTTTTCTCAAAATATTTGGTCGGAATTAGACCTTTGGTACAACTTAATGTTGCATCGGTTTCAAATAGGGAAACTGTTTCCAGAAACATTCTCATTTTGTACAACTATTTTTATTGGAATATGATATTTCTGGACCATCACACTTTGGGAAGAAATTTTTTATATAAGATTTAAGGATCAGAGACATCGTTTTGGTAAGCCATGTCGTGAGGCTTCCAAATAAAAGCTAAGCTAAATGCAATATATGGCAACTAACCTAAGTCTATCTCTACGTTGAGCCTATATCTAATTACCAAGTAACCTAGTGTAAATAACAAATTAACCAAGAAATATCAAATGTTTTTTTTTACTATCTAATTAAAATGAATGAATGAATTTAAATTTTATAAAATGAATGTCCTAAGTGATTGAATCCACTAACCCTCCTTGCCCAATTTAAATATTAAGTTCTTCTTTTAACTAAGCACAAGGACTAGTAAGAACCCTTACTAATCAATATTTCTTAAATTTAATGTAAACCTAAACTCTGTTAGTGTAAGATTTGACCAAGAGGGAGGTGAATTGGTCACTTTAAAAATTAAAACGTAAATCACAGAATCAAAATGAAGTCACCGAGAGAGCATAGGAATAATGGACACGGCAATTTATCCTGGTTCGGTTCTCTCTGACCTACGTCCATTCCTCAAAGCTCCTCTGAGATTTGCAATCCACTAACAACAATTAGCAGGACTTCACAAGCCTTTACAATCAAGGAGTCACACTCCCCCCTCACTATTTGCAAGAAAACAGAGACCTTCACTCTCTGTTTATCCACAATCTCATAGCCCAATAATCTCAAGGCCCCGTCCTTGAGTTTCTCACCGAATACAAGAATGAATCACAAGTTTAAACTCTCAAAAGAGTAGATATGCTAATCACTGATGATCACAGAATAATTTTGAATGTTTACAGAAGGCAAAAGACAGAAAGCGTATGGATAAAAGCGTTGTTGATCGTCTTCTCTTCCCGTCTTCAATGCTTCTCTATTTATAGTTGAAGTCTTTCAATTTTTCTGTTAGAGAAGGCCAAATGTCCGTTACTTAGATTGAGTAGCCGTTGTGTCTAGTTAGTGTGTGCATTGAATGTTGTAATAAATGTATTCGTTTGACGTTAGCGGAGTCTAAGAAGCTTCTGATTACTTCTCGTTTGTCGGAGAACTTCAGCAGATGAGCCTTTTCCTGTTTCATAGGTTAGTAACCATGCATTTATGGTGGCAGGTAAGTTTTTGAAAAATTTGACAGGAATAAAGAAGGATTTGGTAAAAGTGAGGCTCAGTGTCAAAAGCTGTTGTCAGATAAAGTTAGGACTCGAGTTGTAGGAATTCATGACTCGAGTTCTATCTCATGGGTTTACAGCAATCTGAAATATTATGTGTTAAAACTTCAAGTTTTCAAAGTGCCTGACTCAAGTTTAGAAAATTTGAATTTGGAAACTCGAGTTTATAATGAAAGTTTCATAATGTAGTTTTAAAAACTTTTACTTGGAAACTCGAGTTTAGAATGCAAGTTATGAAATCACGTTGTGAAACTTGAGTTTTGAAAAGTGTGTAACTTGAGTTGTTGAAACTTTAATGCTATAACTCGAGTTCATATTGAAAGTTTTTGTAAACCAGTTCTGGAACTCGAGTTTTAATGAAGCAAAATCTTTCTCAGTGGTTCAAGGTCACGAAACTCGAGTTCTACATACCTGGAACTCGAGTTGTCGCAACTTGAAGTTGGAAACTCGAGTTGTCCTTGAAAGTTTTGGGAAAATCGAATTCTTCAAGACTGCAACTCGAGTTCTAGCTTATAAGGTTCCTAGAAAACAGATTTTTAGGCATGCAACTCAAGTTCTAAAAGGGTGTAACTCGAGTCATCACAACTTAAAGTTGGAAACTCGAGTTGTCCTTGAAAGTTTTGGAAAATTCGAGTTGTTGAATCTCCAACTCAAGTTTTTGCATGTGAAATTCCTTGGACAGAAGATTTGAGGCACAAAACTCGAGTTGTAGGAAGATGAAACTCGAGTCATCAAAACATATTCTTGGAAACTCGAGTTCTTACTAAAAGTTTTCAAATCAAAGGCACAGAACTTGAGTTTTGGAATATCAAACTCGAGTTTTTGAACTACAAAAACAGTTTTTCAAAATTTCAAAAACATTTCCAAATCCTGCCATGTAATCTTTGAATTAAAACTTTGTTATCATCAAAACAAGGTATCAATAAACTCAACTAACCAATTGGGAATATTTTAGTGCTTAGGTCATGTTAGATTTATAAATATCCTCTTTACCTCCAATTAATTCCTAGAAACCTAGCAAATCAATTAATTTTAAGAGAATAAAATAAAATAATTGAATAACAAAAGTGTTATAGTCCAAACACAATCCATAATACCAATTTAACACAAGTATCACAATCTAGATTATATCAACTGATCATAATCCCCTTCTATACATATAAATCATAAACTTTAGCAACCTAGAATTACAATCTACATATATAGAGATTAGAAAATGAAATTAAAATTAAAAAACTCTCCTAATTGCTCAAGGACTCGGGTTAGCTTTATCATCACCATCGGACAGCGAATCTAGCCACTCATGGTTGGAACATCATCTCCACTGGACAACTGAATTTCCATAGCCATCGAATTTGTGCAGCACAGGGACGTTGAAGACTGCGTATTGGACGACGGCTGGATTAATAGATGAATTGGAGAATGAATGAGTGAGAAGTGAATGGCGGCGTGATGGAGCTGAATGGGTGAGTGTGTGAATGAAAAATGAAAAGGGAAAGGGAGAGAGAGAGAGAGAAATGGAAAGTGGCGTGGGTGATGGATTGGAATGGAAAAAAGGAGACTGAATTGGGGGGGGGAGTGAAATGATGTGAGAGAGGGCGGGGAAAAGGACGAAAAATGGGTAGAATCGGTGAATTGAAGAGAGAATTGTGGAGTTTGAGAATTAAATGGAAAAGGAGAGAGGTGAATAGAAATTGAAGGACACGTGATTGGGTGGAAAGAGAGATATAAGGAAAGAGAATGCGAGGAAAAGGACCAAAAATGGGTAGAATTGATGAAATGAAATAGAGAGAGGATTTTATGAAAAGAAGGGAGAGGGAGACGGCTACAGCAGCTGGAGAAATCTACCACTGTCCTTTTTGCTTCCTAACAATTTGGTCACTTGCTCATAATATTCTCCAAGTAATTAATTACAAAATGTCCTATACATTAAATCCAAATGTGATATAATATTATGTAATCAAGATGATAAGTATTAAGGGAATTTTAAAGAGTGATAGAAAAATATCAAATTAGTAATTAATTTCTATAATCATTTCATAATAAAATTAACCTCTAATTAACATATTTTAATGTATCAAATGATCAAGATTAGGTACACTTATTACACATAAAATAGAGATACATCAACATCGTTTGTAACATCTTCAATCTTTTCTTCTCCTTTACCATAAATTTCTTCATTGCCCATTTGGATCTGACTTGTAAAAAGAGAATGTAGATTTTGAGTATTTCGTAGATCCCATATCTCTACTTTTGAGCATTAATTTCTCTTTAAAGATATGAAATAGTGGCTGGTTTTAGATTTTTGAAATTTTCATAATTTCTATAAAATAATATTTGGTTGCCAATTGACTTTGTTTTGGAAAGGATTTTGGGAAAGAGGACTTTGAAGAAGAGACTTCTCTAAGTTTGTTGAAATATTTTACTTTGTCATCATTAATTGGTAGAAAATTTATAATTTAAAAAAAATCTTCTTTCTGAGTAATAACATTTATTCAAAAATATTCATTGCCGATTGTTCTATATCAAAGGAAGATGGGAATATCATCTTGGAGTTGATTTACTTCATGTTCTGATGATAATTCATATTCTTCTAAAGAAGAAGAGTCAATGAGAAGATAGTTCAATTGAAGAACATGTTCTTTAATGTTTAAAGAACGAATCTTTTTTTATTGAATATACAATACCTTGCCATGTGGCCTTCCTTCCAACATTTAAAACAAACAATTTTTTTCTTTGGGAGGGTTAGCAGGTGGTCTGGTTTTGAAATCTCGTTTGGGTTTACCGGGTTGGTTGCTTTTGGGTTTTTTCCGGGGCTTTTTAGCGAGGTAGCATTAGGATGCATATCTATAAATAGTGTACTTCTTTTTCTTCTAATTGGTTTTTCTCCCTTAGGGTTTTTTTTAGTTGGAGTTTTTTAATGAGGCATACGTTTAGTCATGACATCCAAGGGAGTATTATAAATATTATTACGTGGATGCCCATATATCCTATTATCCCATTATTATTTCATGTAATCTTTGATATTGATGTACTCTAATGTAAATCTTGCGATAATCAATAAGAGATCCTTCTTTTATTGCTCTCTAATTTCCTTTCTCTTATCTTCTTTCTTTAAATTCGTAATAAGAAGTATTGAGCGATCACCTTTTCTATGAATAATGAATGGTTCACCTTTCTATTCTATATATTATATGGTTACTTTTCATAATTTAACTTCATATCAAATTTCAGTTTGGTACATTAAATTTAAAAATGTAATGTTAATCATAATCTTAACATCGTTAGTTACATTTAACGAAAAATGCTAATTTAACAAATTTAAAAAGTGAATTTACAATTAAACGTCAATAAAATATGCGTACAGTTTTAAGTCTATATTATAATCATTTTTACATTTTAAAATTCAATCAAAGAATCACCTTTTAAGGATGATCAATTAGCATTTTTCATTGAATGAAACTAACGGTGTTAATAGCATAAAACTAAAATTGTATTTTTTTTAAAGTCAAGGGACCAAATCAAAATTTAACATAAACTTGAACTCAAAAAAATACAAGGCAATTTCAATTATATTTTTATAAAAATAATACTTGAGTTGGGTTTGTTTATTTTATTTTTAGGTAAACAGAATATTGAGTTGCATAGGATGGGGATTTCTGATGCCAATATTTTATTTTTAGGCAATTTCAATTATATTTTTATAAAAATAATGATGGTCGTTATTTGAAGGAATTTGAAGCTACAAAATCTGCTTGGTTTCATTTGCACTGGATCTGCCATATTGTAGCTTATCTCACAGGAACAGATGCTTTTGGTGAGGTTATATTCCACAAGGGACTTGACCAATCTCGTTTTGACAAATCTGAAATCTCAACATTCGTCGTATGTGCCGTTCAAATGTTATTGGTTGCCTTACTACCTAGGCCTAATGAAACCCACAACGACAGCTTCATCTTCTACTGGAATTTACTTCACCTTTCTTGTGGTTATGTAGCCATGTTCTATGCCATTGTTTGCGGAGGCTTCTCCATTATTCCAAAGAGGGCTTACATTGGGGCATACTAGCCCTGGGTTGTGTTGCTGCCATTTTAGAATTTCGACTATATAGGATCCATTTGAAGAAAGTGCATCCAGACACGATGAGTCCTCAGGGCAGCAACCAGATTCCTTAATTAGGGAAAAAAAATTATTTCACATGTGTACTTGTAATTTTCCTCAATTTTGAATCATATGTCTAGTTTTTTATTCAATTCTTTATTTTTTAAGTTTTGTTGTATTTTCTGGCTCATAAAAAATATGCTTTATCCAATTAGATTATAGCATGTGTGGATTAAAGTATACGCAACATTTTAAAGGTGCATCTAGCATAATAAAATATTTAGCTGTGAAATTTTACCCCTATATATTGAAAATGAAGCAATTATCATCCTTTAACTTTTGTTATCTCTCATGTGATTGCCTCTGTTCGTTATCTTCATCTCTCTGGAAATGAATTGGTTAGCTCTGGAATCCCCCAATGAGTCAGAAGGATCCGTGTAAACCCACTCCTTCTTCATTTTGCAAGCACCAGAGTTCAATGTTTAAGACACTGTTTGCCAAAGTTTTAGAGATTGGGTTGCATATTTAATCGACGGAAAAAGTGTATTTTTGACTATTAGTCGACATAAAATACAGATGTGGAAAAGTATATTTTGAGGTTGTGTATCACTCAAAGGATATGCAGTTTTTGCATATCCGATGTACTAATATGAATCTGAGCGACATCTTCATTGCAACTTAGGGCAATATCTTCAAGTTTGCTCTAAACCCAACATCTTCATTGCAACTAATGTTGCTCTAAATGGCAACAATTTATCTTGAGTCTTGAAAAATCAGATTTGGCAGCCATCATTTGAGAGAAGGATGAAGAAGAGACTTTGTTTATAATGTAAAATGAATCTCACTCTTCTCCAAAAATTTCGTTCCCGTTCTTGGATGCCATGGGAGAACACATAATAGGTATATATGTTCTTATCTTCAATTCCTTCTAGTTATTGGATCTGTCAAGTTACAAATACACATATGCAAACATAAAATCTGATAACATCATACCAGCAACTCAATAACCAAGAAGAATTTATCTGCTAAAATCTGAAAATTAACTGAATGAAATATATCAATATATATCCTTATTTTTTTCCTATGGACCCACTTGGCAACTTCCTAATAAACTTCTGCCAAAATCTGTTGGACCAGATTTTGAATCAGTCTTCCAACAGTAACATCATATCAGCAACTCAAACCTATTATGCTTATATTTTTAAGTAAGAAAGGACTCATTGAATCAAAGTGGGTTCAAACGATAGGCTGGAAAAGTAAGGACATAATGCTATTCTTAGTCTCAAGATCTTGAACGCTATGGGCATCTCCATGCTGGTACATGCACAGTGATATCCTTCCAACGTTAAGAGCAACTTCAACGAAGCTCTTGAATTCTGTGCAATTGGTAGCTTCTTTATTCATCTTCTTCCAAGTTTCACGTACCAATGAATTTATATGCCTTTGAGCATCAGCTTCAGAAGCCCCAGTTTCATTCATGTAGCACTCAACTGATTTAGGTATATCACCAGTTTCCTTTTCACGCTAAAAAAATAATAATAAAATGTGATAAGAAATTAATATCACACACATATATCATGAAATTCCCAAAATAGACATATAGTTGGTGAAGTAACAAAAAGGATATTGCTTATGTAATACCGTGCATGTTCCCATATCATTGACAAGGCGTAAAATAATTGATGAAGAATGGATAAGGTCATAATATTCTTCCAATGAGACCGAGTCTAGATGGCGTGAATTAGCAAGAACGAAATAAGCATGAATAAGAATGACAGGTGCTCCAATTGTAATCATACATTTTCTAAGTACTCTTGCAGGCTTGGTTTATAGCCACTACGGTACCATTTTGCCTCAACCAAGTATGATTTAGTAAGATCACCCCACTGAAAACAAAAGGAGACAGATATTAACACTAGAAATTAGAGAATATGTGTAACAAACAATTTATCAATGAATTGAATGAAACAAAGCGTACCACTTTCTTAAGGTGTGGAATGACATTGTGTCCGTTCTCTTTAAGAATGTCAAAAGCCACATCATTGACAAAATTATAAAGTGCGAGGAAGCATATTTTCATGTATTCTGGGAGAGAATCAATGGCATTTATATCCCATCTACAAAATATTAATCAACACGTTAAGAAAATTACAAAAGGAGATAAATCCAAGTAGCGTTAATGTGTAAATTTATTTGGAGGATTTCACTTAGGAGTAATATTGCTCTGCAAGTTTTTTCGGATTCAGGATCAAATTGGAAGTGTTATAATAGATAAATATTGCCTCTTACTGTAAAAAGTGTTAATAGTTGATATTATTTTTTTAAATATTAGAGAATTAATGTTAAATTTTGAAACGTCAACGTTATCATTGAATTTAAAAAACTTCTGGTAGAACATTGATTTTCAATGAAAACCTTCTGAGTACATCTTAGGCTATTAGGGTCTGTTTGGTTGGGGGGAAGGGGAGGGGAGGGGATGAAAAATGAATCCCTCCCCTTGTTTGGTTTAAAATTTTGGAGGGGAGGGGATTAAAAATTTATCCCCTCATTCCCTCCCCTCCCCTTATTTTGGTTCCCTCCAAATTGGGGTTTTTTGGAGGGAAGTCAAATATTGGGGCTAAATTACTCCTATCAAATTTATTATATTCTACCCATGCCATGCCAGCATTCTAAACGCGTGGTTCCTTCATAGTCTCTAGAACCAATTCAACTAACGCTTTCCTCATCCTCTGTTGTCCGGAAATCTCGCCGTCACAAGCTTTAATGGATTTCAATGGTCATCTGAGCTAATATGTGAAAAACATGGAATTTTAATGCTGTTTCCTTCTAAACTTCCTTGCAACTGTAAAATTAAGAAAAAGATTCTAGAATCCTTCAATGCAGGACCAGACCAAGGACATTCTATAAACAAGAAGCGTTTCTGGTGGTGTAGTTTCCATCACTTCATAGAACACCATTATACCAATAACGACTCGCGATTGAACCACTTTGTTCCACTTTTTATAACCAATATCCCAAATTCCATAAACAAGTTTGCAGGCCTCAATTGCATGGCATACTTCACTGCCATCTAAGGAGTTTCCCAGTCATAGATCGAACTAAGTAATTTATGGCAAATTATGATAGTTAAGGTATAAACTAAGTTAGACTAAGGTGACAAGTTAATTATAAACTATTGTGAAATTAAACTATATATAAATCCCATTTTTTTAATTATTTAAATAAATTATACAAGTGAATTACCTTAATAATTGTTTTAATTAATTAAATAGAAGAAATGATTAATTTTTATGACTAAAAACTAATTTAAATAAATTGTATAAGTAAATAAATATAAATCAATATATAAGGGTAAAATGGTAAATTGGTTATTAACTTCTCTCCCTTCCCCTCCTAAACCAAACAAAATATTATTAAAAATCCTTCCCCTTCCTTTCCTTCTAACTAAACCAAATAAGGTAATCTTATACCCTTCCTTCCCTTGCTATCCCCTCATATTCATCCCCTTCCTTTCCCCTTCATCCCCTTCCTTTTGAAACATCAATGTTATCATTGAATTTAAAAAACTTCTGGTAGAACATTGATTTTCAATGAAAACCTTCTGAGTACATCTTAGGCTATTAAAGTACACATGTGGCGAAAAGGTAATGAAAGTGCTAACCTGTCAATGACTTTTGTGAAAACTTCCAACCCGCCATAGACATCATAAACATCATCAATTGTAGTTATCAGCGCATTAACCTTTGTTCCCACTTCTCTATAATATCCAAATTGTGGTTCCACAGCAAATGCCACTGTCCAAACGAAGTTCTCCACCATTCTGTCTCTTGCAAAGCTTAACTTTTCTCCAAGCCCAACTCTTTTCCACCATCTTTACATTTAACACCCATGAAAACTCTTAATAACCTTTAAAATTTACAATAAATAGGGAAAGATTCCAAGTGGAGAAAAATGCAAAACTACTTTCACATATACACACACGTACCTTGATGTTTGTTTCATATCTTCTTGGTATTTGGCTTGTAAAATGTTGAAATCCAATTTAGCAAGCTTCAGCAAAGCATGGAAAATGTTCTGTCTTCTTTCATAAACATCGATGAACTATCGAGCTTCCAATCTCGAAATCCTCCAATGTAGTGGAAGCTCTAGGGCATGATTTACTAAGAGTGATGTCTCATTGTCTTCCTTAGTTTAATTGACAAATTCTTTGAGAGAAGTTGAGCTAAATTCTCTGGCTTCATCCATTATTATTTCACCTTCCATTGAAAGAAATGAAGCCTCGTACAATGAAAGCATCCCCTTGATGTCCATCAACAGGCCGAAATGAATGTTCCCATTATTATCAAGAAACCCTTTAAATACCTCTGGAGAGACAACCATGCAAATAAAACCATGTTTAATGATACAAAGATATGTATAATCTTAGAAAAAAGTTGTAATTTGATCAGGATCAAATAAACATATACCTGATGACATGTTATAGCCGTGTTGTCTCAAAAGTCAAAATTCAAGAGCCCTAGCATACAAATCGTTCCTCTTTAATGTGTCCTTACTTTTGGAAACACGTTCTATGATGTTGCTTATTTCTAGGCCAAAATGATGATCAACTCCAAGTCTTTGCAAGATATCAATAAACTCAAGTTGATCCATGACAGTTTCGAATTTCAAGAGAATTACTCTTACTTATTCCTTCAGCCCGTCACTTTCTTTTGTATATGATTTTTCCTGTAAGAGTTTCACATTTGCTCATTGTGAACGAGTTATAAATTTTTTCAAAACCCGTTTCTATAATACCCATAAAGCAAGGTAATAACATATACTATTGAAGGATTACGGGCGTACCTAGAGATGCCGAATTACGAATATGTAGGTACCCATGTGGAATTCGGATCACAATGGTGGATCTAAACACAAGACACAACAAAAGCACCGAAGGCAAGAGGAGAGGAGATGAGAGGATTCTCTGAAAGAGAAAAGGGAAGAGAGAAAACTTGTTTTCTCTATGCGTTATGTCTGCTGCCTTTGGGGAACCACACCCCCCTCTTATGGCTTCCCACTAGGGTTCATGTTTAAAAATTGGCCTAGCCCATGGACTTGGGCCTAATCCATCAAGGGTGGCCCATATTCCAACATCTCCCACTCACACTTGGTGGATTACGAGACGTGGGCCTCATCCTTCTCTCTTCTTCCTTTCATACTGGGTGATTTACTGTGACCGCATGGGCATGACGTCTTTTAGATGTTTGTGCTAGAAATCCTTTTTACAGGACCAACACAAGACAATCTTTCTTCATGTAGCTTGAATCTGGTTATTATGCCTCATATGTCCTAGATTTAACCAAAATACACTTTCACTTTGATGAATCTAATCCCTCCCAAGTCAATATAAAACTTAGATCATCTTTCTCGTATGTGTGGTGTCCACACTTATGAAATCTCCAAGTTGATATCAAAAGGGACATGTCACAGACACCAGCATAATTGTGTATTTATAAAGTAATCTTCCTTTTGCCCATATATCATTTTGATATACATCAACCGCTTTCCTAACATAGTACCTTGTATCGCATCCATCATGATAGTAGGATGTACGTTAAGGTAGCAATCATTGAAGTATACATCCATGATAATGTCAAAGTCGAAGGATATAAGTAGAAATATTGATTTCTTGGGACTCACACGACAATGAAGCAGGGATCCATTCACTTGCTTCCCTTTTGCGGTTCTATAACACATGTGGTATGAATCACATGCTATGGTGTTTCTCTTATACTATAAGAGCGTACGTCGTTTTAATACTTACTATCAACACCGTACAGACTTTTAGTGTAGATATTCTCAACATCTAAACCCAAATTCTTCTATGTCTCATTCTCATATGACGTCAGTATTGAAGAATTTGTTGTCTGGTAATAGGCATCATGGGAGCAGGTTCCCATGATTTGATCCATGTTTTATAGTTATATATATTGGATCTCATCCCGACATGCTTCACAGTTGCCAAGGCAACACAATTTGTATTTCTTCTCTACCATATCAGCATTCCTGCTACCTTACTGGTGAATACAAGTGTCTCATCTTTGCATAATCCTCCTGAGTATCAAAGGCGGTAGCTTGTGTGAGAGAGCCTACCTCACCTGCCTGTACGACATACTAGACATTGTATACTTGTACACAGACACATGAATTCAATCACAAATTCAATATACAGTGTATGTAACTTTACATATTGCACATACCATTAGCCCTTACATGTTTCTCAAACATTTCTCTAGCTATTGGTTTAGTTAGGGGATCTGCGACCATACTCTTAGTCGATATGTGTTGTACATTAATCACTTTCTGTGCTACATAATCTCTAGTTTGATCATTCGATTCAAACTTATGTGCTATAGTCTAGCATGCCATATATTTATGCCAACTGTTATATTGGAGAACTAACAAAACAGTCATGCAAGTTGAAATCACCAATAATATCCATAACAAAGGTCTTTCCTTAAAGGAAAGTTAAACCGTAAAAGGTTTCGTCGCTAAGAATGTCAGCACCTTTTGTCATGAAAGTTCACATCAAACCCGTAATTCAACAGACATA
This sequence comes from Vachellia pachyceras, assembly GCA_025593235.1. NCBI lineage: Eukaryota > Viridiplantae > Streptophyta > Magnoliopsida > Fabales > Fabaceae > Vachellia > Vachellia pachyceras. The sequence goes on from JANTPZ010150115.1 coordinate 17,997, forward strand.
GTACAGAAACTATATTCCGTTAGATGTCCAATGTATGAAGTACATCGTGCAAGATTAAGGTCTTTCCACCACGCATAGCTAGTCTGCATGTGGCTATGCCTTTGACCTCAATCCTTGCATTATTGCCGAATCGTTGAGAAATATGACTACAGCTCATATAGGGTTGAATTGTAAAATAAACAAGTGTTGTTTGTTTATGAAAGAAAAATTTCATGAAGACTGAAGATTTTACAAGAAAATGTGGTTGTGATAGTTCTAATATATAAAAATAGTTAAGTTTCCTAACAATTTAATTTGTGTGTTATGATTCTTACAACAAAGTGCCTTAAAAAAAGTGTGGTTTATATGTTTAATGAGCTATCCAATCCAACATGTAAGTCCTTTTAGATAGGCTTTAAACCTTTGTACTCCTGGGCAAAGCTTCTTCAAAAACTTTAAAACAATTAATGCACTTAGGAAATGTACTCATAGGTCCAGGACTACAGAGCTTGGTAAAAACATTCATCAAGGAATCAGCAATGATAATGGCAAAAACAATTATAAATTAAACTCTAAGAGAATTCAATTTAAGAGACCGAATAGAAGAGACTTCCTCTCTAAAGGTAGAAGTGTCTCTCTCAGCTCACCATGCAAGGACAATTTTCACTCATGGTCTACTCATTCAAATCTCTACCATAGGCTTGTAATTATTCTACCTCTCTACCACAAGATCAATACAATGTGAATCAAGAGGGCTTAAAGGTTTAAGATGGATGATGGGGTTCTAAAGATAATGAAATGAAATAATGAAGTGAAATGAAATTCTTGAATACACAGCACTGAAAAAGTATAAATGCTTTTGCAAGACTTCAGAGAAATTTATTTATATATATACATATATTTTTTATTTATTTTTTATTTCTTTTCCTTTTTTCTTCTTTTTTTTTCTTCTCTCTCTCTTTTTTATAAGCTTGCATGTATAAGGATAGTGTTTTCAAGTGCTAGTTTTCAAGAGTGAATGGCTCAAAAGGGTAGCAAAGGATGAAATAACGAAGGGTTTGTGTTTGGGCTAAATGAAAGGTTTTGAAATGAATGCCTCTATCCTTTTCACAAAATATTGAATCATAAAGCTTTGATTAAGAATCAAGACAAGTTCTAGAGAGATTACGAATCAAGACAGACCCACTCTAATAAAATGAAATTAGGCCCAATTATCCTCACGATAAGGCTAATGTCTCAATTAAACAGTCTCAAGGGTCGAAAATGCAAAGAGTATATTCAAAACTGATATGCGCTTATCAATTACTAATAACTCGAAAAATGCGATTAACCAAATACTTTGATCCTTAGACTCATGCATCAACCTCCCAATGCATTGGCTATGAACATCACGTTTTCATAAGCATTGCTCAGGAATGTTAAAGGCATTAAAGGTGAGATGAACTTTTATTTAAAAAATTCAAAACCCTAATTAATTTTTTTAAATATGCACTGAGGTTTCGCCACGGCTAACCAAGAAGTTGATCGCGGCGAACCACACCCGAGAGGTGGTTCTGTGTGCACGTGATTTTCACCGCGACGCAACCATAAGATAGTCGCAGTGAAACTCACCCGAGAGGCTGAAATGCTTATTTAAAGACTTTTACTGCGGTGAAAATGGTCAAAAAGCAAAATTTTAGTTCAATTCCTCTGGAAATTCAATATTTTTTCCGAAAAATTTAAAAGAAACTTGAAAATTTCCTAAGCTTTAAGACAAAAATAGCCCCACATTATCCTTAAAAAATTTTCAAAAATTTTAATTGCACGTTAAAAATTCGAATATTACTTGGGGACACTCTAAATTCTAAATCTCCCCCCACACTTAATTCAAACATTGTCCTCAATGATTGGAAGGTGAGATTTACAAATCAATGCGCATGACATTCGCAAGCAAATATCAAACATCCATATGCTCATGCAATGAAATTCAAGAAAACAGCAAAGGAGAATCCATATATATACATATACAGCTGCAACGACAAAGTTAATAACAACATCCAGATAAAAACATGCAGAAAAGAGCTAGTCATCCCCCTGCATCGCCGAATCACCTTCAGAATCTACCTCGATAGCAACATCCTCCTCCTGAGTTCCCTCAGCTGCACCGCATTCTCCGGATGGTCTGGCTTTGGAAGTCTCAGCACCACTATCATCATTCTCCTCTGGAGGCAACTCAAAGTGCAAGCTCTGCCCAATCAGGGCGTCCATTCTCTGGTGGTACCTCCGCTCCTTCTCAAATGAAACTCTGAACTACTGAAACTCAGCAGCTAAGCTTTCAAGTGAGACAGGGGCTGGTGATGGTGGATGGTCGTCCGATGGTTGAGGTGCTGGAACCTCCTCCTCCTCACCCATCAAGTTATCAATATCTATGTACGGCTCAGGCTGGGGTGCGGGAGCTCTACGGATCCTATCATAAGTAAACACTGGGGCAGTGGCAAATAGGTGGTCCTCAGGATACTCCGGTATATCCAACTCAGCGAATATGTCAGAAATGAGATGAGGAAAAATGATAGCCTTCGTGGTTTTCGATGTGAGTACGGTATCATGAAGGGAAGAATAAATGAGGGTGGATATATCGAAACAGATCCCCTGCATTAACATGTAAATGCAGAGGACCTGCTTCTTTGTGAGGTTCGCCATGTGGCTAGTGGGCAAAATGTTGCTGCAAACAAGGTGGATGAAATAAAAACATCAAAAATACAGAGTTAACACAGGCAAAAAACAACAACAGCTGTTGTTGGCCGCGGTGAACAATATGGTTCGTCACGGCTAAAATATAATTTAGTCACGGCGAATCATCTTTTTCATCACGGCAAAAATTGCAGAACAGGCGATTGCAGCGACATGCGGCGAACGAAAACAACACAAAAACGAAATGGAGAGAAAGAGAAAGGACAAAATGCTTACTCTAGACAAAAAGAATGAAGTTGCGTCAGGAAATGCGAGATTCGCGGTGGCAAACTATGAACGGACGACAACGGTAGAGAAAGTACTCGACAGCGACAGTGAAACCAACAACGAACACGAAGAATGAAGTGGAAAACTAACTTAAAAAGAGAACAGCTGGAGATGAAAAGACAAAATTTTTGTCGTGGCGAACCAATGTTTGGTCGGTGCGAAAATACGAAGAGTCTTAATGTTGGTCACGGCGAAAAACAAATTTCGTCGCAGCGAACACTTCCCGAGAGGACACACATCACCATCAAGAATTTTGGTCGCGGCGAAAAAATTAATTTCGTCAGGGTGAAAAAGTGACAGTGAAGCAGAAACACAGAGATGAAAGCACAACACACAGAACAAAAGCTAGTATTCCAGCCTAAAACTTCAACCAATCAATATGCACAGTCTAACTCTGTAAGCAAGATTCTCTTCAATGACAATCCTCTTGAAGATAAGCCAATCACAAATCCGAGGAAGTTTATTGAATTCAACAACAATCTTATGCTATAAATCAAAACTAAACTACCACTAATAGGAATGTTCCTCCCCCACACTTGAATCATTTATATTCACAACATAATTATTGAAAGCTCAAAGCAAATGATTAAGGAAGGGAAAGGAACAACCTAGGAATCATGGCGGCTTACAAGTTTGTTCAGCTTTCCCATGCTCTTCTTTTGATTTTCCATACAACACATGCATTGGTACAGCCGGTTCAGTTGACACTCTTATTGAATGCTCTGCAAATTCTATTGAAATACCTTTCCCGGAGGTGTCATCACTGTTTATATAGAGAAGGGTATTCTTGCACTCATCAGTTGGTCTTACCAATTGTGTGTATTTAAGTGAAAGCATGCTATCTACCGATGCAACATGAGTGCATTTATCAATATTTTCACAGGAGTGAAATGGGTAATCAGGGGGTTTAAGAGGAATTTTCAAATCTTTATCATCAAATGATGCACACGAATAAAGATGTGAACATGACAATTCATTTTCTATTTCAAATTCAGTGCATGCATCATCAACAACAGCATCAAGAGCACTAACGTTCAACAATGAATAATCATCATGTGGGTGTTTCATAGCCTCATGTATGTTAAAGTTGATCTTACTTTCCACTACTTCCATCGATATACTTCCTTTTTTCATGCTAATAATAGTGTTGGCAGTCCTCAAGAAGAGTCTACCTAAAATCAAGGTGGACTCACTAATGGATTCTCTAGACATGTCTAGCACATAAAAGTCGGTAGGAAAACAAAGTCTTTAACCTTTACAAGAATATCCTCAACAATCCTATCAGGATACCTAATTGATCTATCCGCTAGTTGGAGTACTACAGATGTGGGCTTTAAGTTCTTGACCCCTAAAGCTTGATAAACCGACTTTGGCATCACATTAATCGCAGCTCCTAGATCTAATAATGCTACCCCTATGGTAATTTTCCTATAGTGCAAAGGATGGTAAAAGATCCTGGGTCTTGACATTTCACAGGAAGTTGTAGTTTAAATAAGGCTGAAACATTTGAGCTCACTTAGACTCTTTCATTAGGTCTAAATTTCCTTTTATTTGTGCACAGTCCTTGAGATATTTAGCATATTTAGGGACCTTTTTCACTAAATCAAGCAATGATATGTTCACTTCTACTTTACTGAACAAATCATAAACCTCCTTTTCACTATTCTTTTCAGCAAGCTTTCTATTCATCAAATATGAAATGGGAAAAGCGAGTTCATGAATGTTTACCTATTTACCTTTTGATGAGGCTGAACCATGCTTGTTTCTTTCCTTATTCTTGCTTGTTGTCCCTTGCTCCAGAACTATTCTCTCTTCTCAGCAACAATTCTTCTTTTGTGCCTATATTCCTCTTCTCTTTTTCAGCAGCTTGTGGAGTCTCTTCAAATTCAATTTCTTCTTCTCTTTTTTCAAAAGTTTCTTTATCTTCAAATCTCACTTGTCTCCCACTTCTCAAGTTAATTGCATTTAACCCTTTGGGGTTAATGACAATTGAGATTAGAGATAGAGCCGGAGCAGAGAATCATGTAGCTGACCGCCTTAGTCGGTTACCTGAAGGCACACAAGGAGTTGACTCTTCTCATCTTGTTATTGACTCCTTTCCTGATTCTGCACTCTTCGCATTAGCTCTTCATGAGCCTTGGTGTTCTAATATTGTCAATTATCTTGTCACTGATGTTGTGCCCCCTTCTATGTCTAAATTTCATATTAATAAGTTGAAGAGGGAGGCAAGATACTATATCTGGGATGCTCCAATTCTTTGGAAGCAACGCAGTGACTAGATCATCAGACGCTATGTTCCAAACGATGAGATTCACTATATCCTTACCTTTGCACATTCTTTATCTTGTGGAGGGCATTTTAGTGCTAATAGGACTGCTAGGAAGGTTAGAGTGTGGTTTTTATTGGCCTTCTCTATTTAAGGATGCTTATTCTTTTTGCAAGTCTTGTGATAAGTGCCAGAGGTTTGGGAGTCTGGGTAGGAAGTATGAAATGCCTCTAAGACCTATGCATTTTTGTGAAATCTTTGATGTATGGGGCATAGACTTTATTGGACCCTTCCCTTCATCTTTTGGATTTTCATACATATTGCTTGCAGTAGATTATGTATCTCGCTGGGTAGAGGCAGTGCCAACTAGGAAAGATGATTCTTCTACGGTTGCCAAGTTTTTACGTTCTCATATCTTTTGTAGGTATGGTATTGTAAGAGCAATCATCAGTGATCAGGGAACACACTTCTGCAACAGGACCATCAAGTCTTTATTAGCTAAATATGGAGTAAATCATAAGCTTGCCACCCCTTATCACCCTCAAACGACTGGTTTGGCTGAAGTCTCTAATCGAGAAGTTAAGCGAATACTTGAGAAGATTGTGAAACCATCTCGTAAGGACTGGAGCGAAAGGATTGATGAAGCACTTTGGGCTTACAAGATTGTCTATAAGACCCCTATAGGCATGTCTCCATTTCGGTTGCTCTATGGCAAGGCATGTCATCTACCTATGGAGATCGAGCACAAATCTTATTGGGAAATTAAGCCATGTGATGCAAATCTTGAATCTTCACTTGTTAATCGAAAGATGCAGCTCCAAGAACTCGAAGAAATGAGGCTTGAATCTTAAGATAATGCTAGAATCTATAAGGACAAGCTTAAAATGATCCATGACAAACAGATTTTGAGGAAGCAATTTCATGAAGGTGACAAGGTTCTAAAGTTTAACGCTCAGTTCAAGCTAATGCCTGGGAAATTTGTAACCAAGTGGGACAATTTGTTCAGAGTTATTAAAGTATACCCATTTGGCACGGTAGAGCTCGTGGATGAGGAGACCGGTATAACTTCACAAGTCAATGGCCATCTGCTGAAGCACTACCACGAAGGACAAATACCTCCTTAATCACGCAGTTGTTCCCTTCCACCCTACTCCTTTACTTTCTGTTATATTATTGGTGATATCTATTTGCTGAGATAGTTAGGTGTAAGTGTAGGGGAGGGAACATTCCAGTAGTTGTAGTTGTTGCTTTTTTTTATGTTTGTTTAGTAGTTGTGTACTTTGTTTGCTCTTATTCTTGCCATCTCTTCCAACCATTTGATTTATACTTGTCCGATTTCATTTCGCATTATCTTATCCTAACTCTTATTTCTCTTCTCTTATGTTAGTTACGTGTTGTGCTTCGATTTTAAATCGGACTTCACAACTTCCACTTCACCTGAGAGTTTAGGTTAATATAATGTTGTGTTTTCTTTATAAATTGAGGACAATGTATTGATTAAGTGTGGGGGATGGATTGTTGTTGAATTTAAAAAAAATTATGGATTTGGTCCTATTTCCTAAGTATTGCTACTATAATCACTCTCTTATTCACCTTATTAATTGATTTATGCATTGCACCGTATGATTTGAGGGTGATTCTTGCTTAGGATTGTGCTACTAGCTTTTGTGTCTCCCCAATTTCACTTGTCCCAGTGTTTTGCATTGCAATATGTGTCATTTGATCATTTCCCCACTAATGAATGGACTTTTGTAATCCTACGGCATCTCTTTACAAAAATCATTTTTATACAATGCTTGTGAATGTTGCATGACTAGTTTGATTGCATTTGATTTGAGTGATTTCTGTTCTTAGTTGATTAGCATAGCAGAATATCTTTGGTGCGGTGTTGTTAACCTTGTCTCATAGCTTGATCCTTGAGGAGAAAACATCTTGGAAAAAGCCCTCTCGAAAGGATCTTTGAGCCTTATATTCTTTCGTTTCTTGTGTGATTTTCACCTAGATTTAGTTAACCTCTAGAACTTGTCTAGATTCTTTTTTCAAGGCTACGTTAATACCTTAATTTGTGAGGATGATAGGGGCATTCATTTCTAAACCCTTTACCTAAACACAAGCCACTTCATTTAACCTTTGCTCACCCCTTTGAGCCTTCACTTTCATTTCATCCTTCTCTTCTAGCAAGTGTTCTGTATGAGTACATTTGATTCTTCACTTTGAAAAGTATATCATGAAACTCTATATCTTTGCCTTCCTGCGTTTGGATGCAAAAAAAAAAACAAGAAGAAATAAAAATAAAAAATAAAAAGAAAAAAATAAGAAGAAGAAAAAAAAGGAAAAAAAGTTGCAAAAAAAAAAATTTCCCGTGGTTGTTCGAAGAGCAAAGATTTCTGAGCAGAAAGTTTAAAATCTGCACATTTGGTGTTCTTTCATGGTTATACTTTAGCTCACTTTGAGTTGTCTATTCACTACTCATGTATTTCACTTGTTAATTTATTCCATTTATTTGGCCTTACATTCCAATATTACAACCCTTCAAGTCCCCTTGATAACAAGTTAAAGGTATGTTCGTGGTGGAGATATTAGAATCTTTACAAGCCTATGGTAGGTACTAATCTAGGTGGATTGAGTGAAAATTTCCCTATTTGAGAGATGAGTGAAACACTAATACCCTGTGTGAGCTGAGCTCCATTATGTTTCTCTTCCTTTATCTTGTTATGTTTCTTGTGTTAGTTTCTTTGCACTGAAGTATTCTATGATTGTTGATTGATTAGAAACAAAAGTTGCTTAAGTTAATTGCATATTCATCTTAGTTAGGCTGATGTTTACTTGCATTGAGTATTTCTTTTGGATTCTTCTTTACTAAAGTTTTGCCCAGGAGTGCAAAAGGCCAAGTGTGGGTGAATTGAAATAATCATATTTTGTCAAGGGAATTTACAGCATTTTTGGGGTTTTAGTGCTATTATTTGGCTTTTATTGATCTTAATTGCATTAATTATGATTAATTATTATTATATGAAAATTAAAGCCAATTAAAGATATTTGTGGAAGAAATTGAGATCAAAAGATAAATTTGAATTAATATATATATTAATATAATCTTAGAAGATTCTGAATTCAAATTAGTAAATCTTGATTTTTGAATTTGAATTAGGAAATCTAAGATTCTGAAAATTCAAATTAAGGATCGCAATAAATCCATTTATTTTATATTATTTCATGTAATATAATATGATATAATATATTATTATTAAATTGCTTGTAGGAATGCAGGGAATTCACGTACACGAGGCAAAGAAAATTACCACTGATTCCATTCCATTGACATATTGGGCCAAAATAATCTACAAGCCCAAGCACTTTGACCTAGAGCAAGTGGCGACACATTCATTAACTCACGCAAAGAGAGACGGAAGCATTCCAGCAGCGCGCACACACAGCAGTGAGAGAAAAGAGAACACACGCGGCGCCTATACACATTCATCATCCAATTCTTTATTCCATTCAACCAGCCGCCACTTCATATCCATTCTCTTCAGCACCCAAGCAGCCGCTAAGCATTAATTCCATAGACACGACATGCTGAAAGATTAATCCATTCACGCACACGTCCAGGGATCACGCCGCGCATACAGGAATTCATACCTTCATTTATCCATTCGAAAGCACCAGAACCCATTTACGCAGCAATCCTTTTCTCGCTCTCACCAGTAGCTATTTGGCCATTCACCGTGCTCTGCAACGTTTGGAATTATGGAATTCTTGATGGCAAGGCTTGGCTAGTTTCTTTAATTCTCTGATTCAACAACAATGGCAGGAGCTTGATTCTTCAAAGGGGAGTTTTAATTACTTTAATTTCCTGTTCAATAATTGTTTAACAATTCCTAGGTCTTAGGATAGTTTTCTAATTATTGGAACAATTTCTATTGTTTGATAGGATTTATTTTGGAGATTATTGTGATTGAATTATTGTTTATCAATTGATATTGGGCTGATTTAACTTTGATTTCAACTATAATATTCTGGTATGACATTTGTATTGATTCCAAAGTTAATATTTTGTGATTTTCTAAGGTGGCTTAGAATCTTGGTTTGCTAACTTTAATTCTATTATTTAAATTTAAGAGTTACAATTAAGCAGTGGTTTTATTACCCTTAATTCCTCTTTACTATTCTAGTGGCAGTTAGTAAATTGGAAGTTTGGAAAATATTTGGTGTCAATTCGATGTAGCTCGGTTGTTGGATTAAAACTTAATTATAATTCTTTAATTCATTATTTTAACTCTCATATCTATTGAAGTGTTCATTGCCCACGTTGTTGAATTGGAGGATTGATTATTATCATCGTTTATTCGTGTGCTTCGTTTTCTATTTCTTTTATCAAAATTCATTTCAATTGTTTTCATAAAAAAATATAAAAAATGTATTTTAATTTTAGTTTAGGTTACTCGCATTCAATTATTAGGAATTAATCTCATTTTCGGCTCCTCAAAGTGAACACGACCCGTATTGGTGCTATATTACATTAATTCGGTAAATTTTTTATTGACGCTGATCTAAGGCGACTAACAATCCACTCATCACACAATAATCCAAGTTTGGCTTAACTGAGACCAAGCGTTTACACACAAATTACAAAGTCCAACTCAGAATCCTAATAATCTATAGTGTAAATATAGATTGTAAGTAAATACTCCTCTTTTTGGCACTTCGAACTCCGACTCACTTCATCTTCAAGGGGATGGAGATGTCCAGCTCCTCATGGGTGATGGAAATGAGCTTTGAAAGGATGATGGGTGCATGATAGATGGATGGATGATGAAGAAATGGGGTGAAATGATGTTAGTGTGTGAGTAAGGTAGATGGAGAATGAAGTTTCTCTCCTCTCTTTCTCACTCAAGCCTCTGCAGCCTCTTCCTCTCTTCCCTCCTTGAAAATACCCTAATTTAGCATGATAAACCGTTCTGGGTCGGGTTATTTTCCTTTTGAGGTAAAAATAAGGTACTGCGTGATATTCGCTACTGCTAAATTCAGGTTTCACCGCGGTGAACCTCTCCCGAGAGTTCTTTGTCTGCTACTTGAACTTTAGCCCCGGTGAAAATTGAATTGCGTCCCGGTGAACTTCTACAGGGCTGCTTCCCTTGCCTCCTTTTGTATGGAGTTCCTGAAATGAAATGGCAAATATGGGTAGTATCATTTGCTCATGATGCAATTTAGGCACAATAAATCATTATTCATGGCATATGTACCCAAAATCACACTAATCCAAATCAACAACTCCTAATCTCAACTTAAGCACAAAAAAGGTCATGTATGGGCTAAAATTGACTCTAAGACTGAAAATTTGAGTAGAAAACTAATACAAATAAAGCTCAATCAGGCTTCCTAACATTGGCTCATGAATAGCGACACATTATTTTCAATCCCACGTTAAGAAGCCTTTCAAAATGAAGTGTAGTTTTAAAAGTTCAAAAAGCTCTTTGATCTAACATGCAAGCCTTTGGGGATTCCCGATTTAGAACTTGTAACAATTTGTCTTTATCTTCACCTTGATGCATATTTTATATCCTCTTGGTGGGTAGCTTGGATGATGTTGAAGTCCAATTTAGCAAGCTCAAGCAAAGAAGGTTTCATGTTCAATCTTCTTTTATAAACATCTATAAACCATCGAGCTTCTAATCTCGATACCCTCCAATGTAGTGGAAGCTCAAGAGCATGGCTAACCAAGAGTGATATTTCATGGTCTTCACTGCTTTTCTTGTTCATAAATTCTTTAAGACGAGTTGAGCTAAAGTCTCTTGCTTTATCCAGCTCAATTTCATACTTCGTTGAGTGAAAAGAAGCTTCATACAAAGATAGCATACCCTTGATATCACCCAGAAGATAAGAATGAAAATTACCATTGTAATCTATAAATCCATGAAATATCTCTGAAAATAACCATGAAGTCACATATTCAGAAATTGTTAGCAATGACTAGGATAGTTATATTCTCAATAACAGTGTGATATCCGTGTATTTCTGTAATATGACATGAAGGTTAAATCAGTAGTTACAGGTTGAGTCCGGGTCCAGAGATGGATAGCATAGAAAGAGAGGAAGGTAATGGACCAGAAAGATTACAATCAACCTAACCCTAATAGATTGAATTCCATTAGATCTTTGCAATTAAGCGTGCTTGTCCTTGAGAAATGGAAGGACAGGTGACCTTATGGGAAGGACCCAAATGTCATTAAAGGTAAAGGTGAAAATGGAATTTTAAAGAGGTAAGGGCAAGAGTGGAATTTTGAAAGAAAAGTAAGGGCATTATGGTAAATAAGAAAAAGCATACGAGCATTTTGGTCATTTGACAAAAGTTAACAGTCAAGATATCATAAAAATTTACAGAAGCCCAAAAGGTAGAGAAAAATTCACTGATCAAAATGAGAAGCGTTAGATTTTGCTAATTCAACCTAGATTGATGTATAGAGAATTTTAAAGATAAGTTAATTTTTTGCATTTTATAATTAGCCAAAATAATTATGTGAAGAGCCATGAGGCCTCAAACATCTAATTTCAAGGCAAGGAAAAATAGCTTGAAATTCCTAGTATTTTATAAAACTATTACTCAGAATACGAGTGAGGCGATTTCTCGGATCAAAAGGAAAAAGAACAAGAAAAACCCTGAAAATGGGGTTTTCTCTAAAAATTAATTAAAGACATTCCGGAAAGAATTTGAGGAAAGAAAAAGGGTGAGAATATCAGGGAAAAATTTTAGGAATTTTTGGTATCTTAAAATTTAGTTGCTTAACGGTAAGCCGTTTTATCGGTATTGGGACATCATAAAGTAACTTTATGGAAACTTAAATTTTCCAAAGGAATTATTGTGATGATCATCTTGCCACTTATTTTAGTCATATTTGAAGATCAAGAGAGAGGCATAAATGTTCCCAAACAAGTGGAAAAATTTATTATAAGAAAGTTACTTTATCGGTATAAGTTATACCAGATCAAGGAAACTTGTTACCAATCTAGTTTGGTTTGTGTAACCAAATTGTAACTAGAGTGTTAACCAAGTTTCAGCTCATTTATTGCAACCAATGAGAGGCCAAAAGGTGGTGTATGTGGTGGTAGAATGAAAGCCATTAGATCCATAAATTTATGCAAGATTTAATCCAAGCCATTCAACCAACTTTCACATGCATTAAATCACATTTCTCTTCATCTTTCTCCACCACTTTGGCTGAATTTTTCCAGCAGCAAAGAGTAGAGGAAGTGAAGCCATTTTTGAAGGAAGAACAAGAGGAAAAGCTACACAAAACTCCAAGGTAAGTGGCTTCACCAAGCAATCCTACATATATTCTTGGTCCTTGGAGCTTCCTCTACCCTTGTATCGGTTTAGATTTTTAGTTTGAGCTCTCTTTTTGGTGTTGGAAAGTTAGGGTTCATGAGAGTGAAAATGAGAAAGAGAGGGAGTTAGAGAAAAAGAGTGGTTGCAAATCACTCCTTGCATGATAAGGAGTTGATTGATGTATATATTATCTCGGTTTGATGTTCGTATGAAATTTTGGAATCTAAAACCCTAGGGGAGGTTCTGCCCAAAGTTTTATTTGATAAAGAAGAGGTGTTTTTGAGTTGAATAATGCATGGGAAGTGTTTTAGGATCAAGAATAAGCCTTTGTATGCAATAAAAAGTTTGAAAATCACATTTGTTGAAAATGTCCTATTTGCGATCAAGGCTAGAATAAATAGGAGTGTGTTTTCATGATTTTGATGCCTCCATTGGCTTTAGAATGAAAACCTGTGTAGGGTGGAAGTGAGAAAAGGATTTGGGAAGCATTGAAAATCATTTAGACAAGTTTGAAAGTTCTAGGGCTCACAATGTTCAAGAGGAAGTTTGGCTTGGTTTTATTATGTTTTATGGCTTGGAATGATCTTGTTATTGATAGCCATGATATAATATTGTATATAGGAATGTGAATTGTTAGGGAAAATTTTTGGAAAGGGGAGAAAGAGAACTTTCAAGTCTCAAGTTCAAGTGAAAACAAAGGTAGAAAAAGTTACTTATTTTACACTTGATGTTGCATTGATGATTATTAGTGAATGGTGTTTGTTGCATGGAAAACTTGTGATGTTTGAATATGTGATGATGTGAATTTGATGATACTATGGCCATATGCAAAGTTTGAAAGTTTATGAAATTCATATGTTATGCAATCGTTCTTAAACTTTAAATAACTGTCATGCATATTAATAGTTATGTAAGTGCTTTTGCTATTGGGATTTCTTTGAAATCTCACTCTCCCCAACTAACCATTCCTAGGTACAATTTCAAGCAAGAGAAAAGGAAAGGTGAGTGAGGATTAATGAAGCATGATATGGTGGTTTAGTTGCTAAATTATGTAATGTGCTTGATCGATGTACATGTATAAGGGCCTGTTTGGTATGTTAGAATTGATTTCGGTAGATATGGATATGGAGATGGTGATGGAAATGAGGTTTAAAAGTGTGTTTGGTATGAACATGGAATTGGGATATTATTTTTACTAAGTATTTATATTTAACATTTAAAATTACTAACATATCCTCACCCTCAAAAATCACCCCTCATTCTCATTTTCAGAATCAAACCTCCCAAAAAATTGAACCATTTCCATTTGTCTTCGTCACTTCTCATTCCCATTCTCATTTTCATGACACCAGTGTTTCTCCACAGGCTTCGGAATCAAAGAAAACGGTTTGGGAATTTGCCATCGCTGGGTGCCTCGCTAGGCTGCCTTTGTTGTCGGGTGTGCCCATGGGTTTTGATCGCCTTTGCAGGGGTGTCATCATCATGGGTGTTTGCTCATGGGTTTTGCTCGTTGTCGCTGGTTGTGCTGTCGTCATGGGTGTGTGATGATGGGTTTTTCTCATCATCGCTGGTATGTCGTCGCTAGGGTGCCATCGTAATGGGGTTGTGTCATCATATTTCCTCTCCTCGCTGGTTGTGATATCACTGGTTGCGCCATGTGTCACGGGGCCATTACTCTCCCCCCCCAAAAACTAGCTCATGGGGACATGTAGCGCGCCTGTTTATATAGCCCAGCACCCTCCTAAGCCTCTCCGATGTGGGACTTTAACCCATCTCTCTCTAGTTTCTCTCTCTAGACTTCCTTAGTTCTCAAACTAAGTTAAGTCTTAGGAAGGCTTACTAGCAGGTTCCAGAACTTGAGTCGAGCTAAGCTTGCTAGGCCGCACGGAGCTTTCATCAGGTAAATACTAAGCCTGTGACACATGGTGGTTGTGTTGTCAATGGGCTGTGTCGTTGTTGAGGTACCGTTGTGGGTGGATTGCAAGAAATGCTAGAAAGATTAAGAAGTCATTAAATTCTAGAAAGATTGATGAAAGAATTAGTGCAGAAATAACCTTTATACATTGATTGTGGATTTTTGGCTACAAAATATACAAAGCCTTCATAATAATACATTATGGACCAAGAATCTTTGATACGATGTAAATTGATAACCAAACTGTTGGGATTAGAATGTACGTACATGCAGTGGAATTTAAAATTTTCTAATCCTCTTATGGATCTGTCAAAGGCATTTAGACCAAGGAGATAGAGCAATACCTTTTGCGTTTGGATCACTTTAAGTTCCATGACCTTCCGCGTTATTGGTTTTAATCACAAGGAGCTGATGTTTCTCATTGTCTCCCTCTACTGGTATCCATGTGAACAGTTCCCAACAATTGCAGTATGCTAGCGCTTCTAACGTCTCACTCTCTCTACGGTTTCTGTGGCTCACAATCACGTTCGAATTTTCATTCCTCTCTTGATCATGAGTCCTCATATATATAGAACATATGTAGAGCATCATAATCTTTTATTAATCTTCAAAATTCAAAATAAATATATCAGAAGATATTCAGGATTAATCTTTATTAATCTTGAAATTTGAATTTCAAAAGGATATTCAAGATTAATCTTTATCAATCTTGAAATTTGAATTCAAGAGGTATTCAAGATTAATCTTTACTAATCTTGGATTTCGAAATTTGAAATTCAAAACATGAAATTTGAATCTTACAATTCTAATTTGGATTAATCTGATTTGATCAAATTATATCCATATAATTAATCTAAATAATGAGCCAACGATTTTAATTTATCTTCATAAATTAAATCTGAATATCAATGTTAGTTATTTAATTTATCAAGTAAGTTAAATATTGAAACAACGTATAATATTCTTGTCATTTCTTTTCTTTGGTCAAAAATATTCTTGTCATTTCGAATTTATATATATCCATATATAAAATTAGAATAAACCCTAGAATTAAAGCTATGTTGTGCTGCTCTTGCGTGTGATCCTGTAGGCCCAGATGAAGTTAGCATTGAACTAATGTGACACTCCTTAATCTTTACCTTTAGCTTCATTAAATATCTATTTGGAAGCACCTTTAGGCCTTTAGTGACTTAGAGCAACCAAAGAGTGAAAAATAAAATTTTCAAGTTTAAGGTTACTATTCACGTCACTATTCACAGATTTTTGGGCCAACTTTGAAAATTCATAACTAATTGTAGAAAAATCGAAATTGAGTGCTTCCAGTTTCTATTTGAAGCTTGTAAGTTCCTTTATAAGGGAAAAATACTCATTGAGTTATTTACTTTCCCAAATGATACAGTTTAATTCGTGAAAAATTACTGTTCATTTGGTCATTTTTCTATTTTCCCAGGTTTTTCAGTGATT
>JANTPZ010150118.1:0-31214 GCA_025593235.1 Vachellia pachyceras
AGTTCCCTTGTGCAATGAACGTGATGAAAAAAAGACACGCGAGGAAATAAGGATCAAGTTAGGTGTTTATTGGACTTTAAAAAGTCTCCTAATATAATAAAGAAAAAAGATCCTAGAGCACAATGATATATCATTATAGTGCAAATGGACTTGCAGTTTAATGATATAAAAGTTTTCTTATAAGTGGGTGATGACATGTTCAGTCCTGCTTTTAACCTCAGGCTATCCGTGCCTACTCTTCTAAATAATATGTATATAGTCTTATTTTCATATATTATAATAATTAAGAATATATTAATTTAGTCATGATAATTTTGATTTGGATCGAATGAATATGTGCGAAATGATGAGAAAGAAGAACCTGTTGGTGATTGGTATCAAGAATGCTGTTTCTTTCAGTCTCAGCCTGCACAAAACTAAGACAGCCTTCAAGCTGCAAGACAGCCAACTCATAGAATTTAGATATCTCATTCAAACGCTCTATCACTCCTTTCTTGGTCTTCATCTTCTCTTGAGCTCTATTCATGGCACAATGCACAATCCACATCATGGTGGAATCTGTTAGTGTCACTGCAAATTTCCCATCCATATGGCTGAAAATCTCTTCCATCATGAATCACTCTCTCTGTGTTAGAGAACAATCAGAAGATGAAAAGATGAATAGACTTTTTTCTTGGAGGTAAAAGAGGATCTAGATTAGATCTAATGCCATGTTTGATACACACGAGAGAGAGTCTTGGTCCAAGCATGTCTCCGAGATCCAAATGATATGCACATTTGACTGAAACCATTCAAGTTTAATTTGAATGGTATAGAACTTACTACTTCTATTAATGAAGTATGGAAATAATATACATATTTTAATTCAAATTTAGATGACCGAACAAAATGTAGCCATTAATTTGACATGCTTGGTAAACCTTTATTAATATTATTAATTACATAAGGCTTTCTCATTCTAGATTTTCCTTTTTCAAAGTCTAATTTTGTTCTTAGTAGGCCGACTTTGATGATTGTGCCATTTTTTATTTATAATTTTAAGAATTGATTAGAGAAATAATTGCATGTATTTTATTATTTTTGTCATCATTTTAAAATGAAAAATAATATTTAAAATGAATATTTTACAGCTATTAAAAAAAAATATATTGTTTAAAAATCCAGTTCCAATTATTTCCAAAGATCTTTAAATATAACACTCACAAATTTAAGAAATTTAAGTTATTCATATGGCATGAATAGTATATATATGGATTCTGATTATCTTCTTTCGTCCCCACCATAGAGATACATTAAGCCTATTTTTTTTTACCAGCACATGCATCTCCTGTTGGATGTAATTTTATTATAATAATCATTATTAAGTATTAACGTAGATGCCTCTCTCAGTAAGAATTCAAAACTATCTTTGGCCATGTCATAACAATCCAAACAATTATGAGATGACCGATAAGTAAGTATGGTACGCACTAAAAAAAGATAAGGAAATAAAGAAAAGGAACATTTTTATTAGAATATGAGCAAAAATTTTGAACCCATAAGTCAAATTCTCAAAAGAAAAAAAGAGAAAGTATCACATACAACTCTTCCTCACTTGTGAAATATTGAAGAATGTCCACAATTCCAAAATAATGAAATTGATATTTTATTTCTCAATGACTAGCTTTGGTAGGAAGATAATATAAAAAATAATCCAAAGACCTTTATTCAAATATTTGATGAATTCAAAACAAACTAAGTTAAATGTTAAAGATAAATTAAAATGAAAAATCATAAAAACTAACTAATTAAATAAACTAATTTTCTATTGATTCTTCTAAATTGGCATCTCATCAAAGCATCTGTACATAATTTGGTATTTTTCTTATCTAAAATCTGAATAATCTTGTCAACAAAAGCAATGAGGACAAAAGATGCCCTACCAAGCAGTTCTTCACTAATCCCCCACACAAGCTGGAAGATGAAAAAGTTGTATCAGATGACACAAGGGCCACAAAATAAATGCATGTTCATATGATTTGCTCAAGCTAATGTTCATATGATCATCCAGTTCAATCATTATTTCTGACTTAATATCATATGAAATGTTCCCAAAATCAGCCCAGTTAAAACAGATAAAAATATTATTAAAAAATCCATATTTAGGGTTAATTCAGGATAAACAATATTCCATATAAAATCTTCTAAAGATTTCAAATCCTAACTTAAACATAATATTATTTTTTTTCTAACTAATAATAAGATAATATTATTTCACCATAAATAATTCCTTTGGCCCCGGATCCCTCTGCTTCTTTCCTGTTGGTTACTTACCTATCACACTGGAGTAACTGTTTCATTTACGAGATACGTATGTGATAGAAGTTTTGTATAGGTTTGATTGCGTAAACGTATTTCTCTAACATTATCCCCAACATACCTTATTGACGGGAAATTAAGGGCTTTTCCGTTTTCATTTTTTTATTTCGGAAGTAAGAAACTTTTTAGATTAAATTATGGCATTATATATATATATATATATATTGAATCTGTGCACTTTCCAGATGAAATAAGTCTACTCATTTTAGTTCAAAATATATAAAAATAGATATTATATGTTAAACATAAATATTATATAATATTATATTTATATAATTAATTAGCATTAGGTAATTGTTCATCAACAGATGCGAACCAATCGGCTCATATAATGTTGACAATATCCTCGAAGTACCTTTCTTAGTATTGGCAAAAAAATGTACCTTGATAAATGTTTGTAGCAAAAAAAATATGCTTAAAAATATTAAATTATAAATTTGAATTTTTTTACATAATATCTTGAACTTATATTATTTATACTATATGATGAAAGCAATATAATAAAATAGCCACGATTTTGTTTTAATCTTTTTATTTTCCTAACAATTTTATAAAAGTATTTTCAAAAACAAGTTTTTGGGGGGAAAAGAAAGGTGTTTGGATAATTGTTTAAAAAAAATTACTTTTGAACATAAATATGCTTGTGGGATTTGGATTCTTGATGGTGCTTTGATGATAATAGCACCTTGAATTTGAATGTTGATAATGATCCCTTTTATTCATTCACAAGAGTCATTGTTTTGAATTCCTTTTACGAGAGAAAAGGGAAAACCAACACCAAAGACCCTGAACCTCAATCAAATCAATTATGCCAGTGATTCCTCAGTAATCCACCCAATCAAACTTACCCTAATCATTAGGATTAAGTTTCAGGATACTACAACGTACCAAGTTTGTGCAAAATTTCAAAGATATATGTGCAATTATTGTTGTGAAACAGATACTACAGTATGATTATCAAAGATACTGTCATGACATAATTTGTTACAATGACACCCCCTCCAAAGATTCTTGTGGCATTAGTGGCTATTCCATCTTACTCTTGCTCCCAGTGTCTAACATCAGCTCTTTTCTGAGCATGTCGCTCTTCACTCTTCATAGCTAGTAGCAACTTGAATAACACTTGCATAATAAAAAACAATTCATTATGCATAGGGTCTTGAAGTCTGCTCAGCTTAAAATCATCAGTCAAGACATCTTTTCTTTGCTAAGATTGTTTTCCTAGGTTTCAGTTTTTTTAATCACTTTAGTTCTTTTTATCACATATGTAATCCTTTTTTCTGTTTGCTTATGTTATGTGCATTTATATGTTCTGTTTAGCATTTTAAAAATTACAGGATATTTAAATGTAACAGTCATAAAACTCATGAAGTTTGGGCTATTCACATGGCATGAATATATAATGATAGATTGGATGTCATCTTTTGCTCCCAAAGACACAATTTTCCATAGGACAGCCTATTGAAGCTTTACAAATCAAGAAGCTCCAATCTGTACCTTCATAACACCAACCATATCTATAATTTCATCATTGTCATGAAATTAGTTTCAACATTGAAATACAATCTTTGCTGGAAATTTAAAATCAAGAGTGAATCTGTATCACCCATTAGAGATTGAAATAAAACTGTCTATGGCAATGTCGCAACAATCTAGATAGTTATGAGAAGATCAGTAAGTAGCTGTACATAATTTGGTATTTTTCTGATCTAAAATCTGCATTATCTTGTCACCATAAGCAATGAGGACAGAGGATGCCCTGCTATGCAGTTCTTCACTTATCCCTCACACAAGCTGCAATGAAAATGTTATTTCAGATGACACAAGGGCACCAAAATAAATGCATGTTCATATGATCTGCTCAAGCCAAAGTTGACAAAACTAGATTAAAAAAAAAACTGATGAAAATTTGTTAAAACTGACAAGAAGATAGTAAAAAGTCAGTTTTTTATTTTTATTAAGCACATATAGCCTCTTATTGAGAGCAATGTTACTTGGGGCATTATCAGATACTAAATGTGAGTACCTCTCCAAATGGGGATTCGAATATTGATTCACCACGTTACAAGGGATCAACCCCTTTTACTAGGCCCAACTCCCATTGGTAGTTTTGTTTTGTTTCCTTTATAATATTTTTGGATATAAAACCAAAAACATGTAAATTTAATTCAACTACAATCAAACCAATGTGAACTTTTAACACATGTCTTCACCAATTCAATCAGCAGTCCGATTAATGACATCAACTCAAATATTATAAATAGTGTTGATGCACATTCAGTGGATGATGCAGCTTCAGTTGAAATCAAGAGCAAATGAAGTTTGAGGCTTGAGTAACGAATGCAGTTGGAGGCAGTAAGCACATAAGTAATTAGTGCAAAACTAAATTTCAGACAAAAGATTAAAATACATTTTACACTCTTTTATTGATAAGAATAGAAAATTAGTCTGTTAGCCAAAGGTCCAATAGATTCAAGCTATCCCGTTAGCCAAAGCACCTTTGTTTTGATTGACACACACACACACACACACACACACACACACACAGAGTTGGCAAAACAAGCCTCTAGAGATAAAGCAACTCCTTGTAACCCAGATTATGATTGGCATGGATTAGTGTGATGCTCAGTTCTCTCTTTCTCTCTCGTTTCCTCTCTTCTTTATTTCCCTCTCTTTCCTTGGTTTCCCTCTCATTCTCCTCCTTTTCCCCTTTTTCTCTTTCATTCCTAATTACAATCATCTAACACATTTCCTCTGTAAGATACAACACTCTCCACCAAGGATAGAAGATTACCCTATAAGTTTCCCTGATCTCTCAAAGGCTTCCAAGAAATGAACTAAAACGTAAATAAATAAGAGGTTGAATGGCATAACCTGCCAATATACTTTAACCCTGTAAATTTTAAAAATGTGTGTGTGTGTGTGTGAGAGAGAGAGAGAGAGAGAGCCACTCCAACTTTGTATCTTTAATCTATGCCAAATTAGGGAATAGGCAAGGCAATCTAGAGGATCAGCAGATTTAGTCTAAAGAAGTAAGCCAATAACCATTCTGGTTATAATACCGTAGTGAATGATTTAAGTATAATAAAGGAGGATGCATAAACAGAGTGACAAGCAAACACAGAAGCAGAGAAAAGTGTCTCTCAATGTCTCATTACAGAAGCTTCAGAGAGAACATAAGTGAGACTGAATATAAATCTCTGAATCTCATTTTACATTGGTGTACTCATTATCAATTTTCAAAGGAATTTTTTTTTATCAAGATTTTGTCTTCAATGACAAATTTTGCAAGAGCCTTTAGAAGATTAACACTATTTAATCAGATAGCCATTTGAATCATTTACCTACTTCATGATATGCGTTGAAGCTCTGCCACCCAAGTTACCCATGAATTCTTTAAATCTTTTATACCTATACATAATCTCTCCTGTTGGCTGAGATGTAGCCTTATCAAGAAGCTACGAAACAAGTCATCACACTGTTACTTAAGCAAGAAGGAGTAGCTCCGATGATAATTTGTTCCACCATTATAAGCTTATAACTAATAATCATAGTAGAATGTACACTAAGAAACTACTCCTTTCGTGTTAAGCAACCGGTGTGAAGACTATAAGCCAAGTACCCTACTGCCAAGGCAAGCTTGAACATTTTAATCATACACAATTCGAAATTCCCCTCAAGACTTTTTTAGAAATTGACCCTACAAAATCTTTGTCCCCAAATTACACACAAAAACAGATCCAGTTGGCATGCAATTACGAGAACCTAAACAAACAAATCAAAACAGGAACCTATCAGAAGGGTCAAGCCAAGTACCTCCACAGCAGAAGCAGCAAAAGCAGCAAGAGAGAATCATGGCCAGGTCACGGCAAAACGCAAGAAACCCACCGTGATGTTCCAAATCGGAAGCGTCAGCATCCTGAGACTCGCGCTCACTCTGATTGTCTAACAAACTCTGATTAATTGAAGACTGCCGCTGTTGCTTCTGTTGTTCCTTCTCCCGTTTCATTCTCTGGAGGTTCCATTCGAGCTTGCTAAGGTAAGAGAACTTGAAGGAGTCTCTGATACTAGATGATGGCCATATATGCATCTCTCTCTGACCTCCACACACGCACGCAGGGAAGGTGAATTGGGGAATTCGGCGTAGTGCTGATCAAGGAAACGAAGGAAGCATCTTGAACGGAAGTTAATTTAATTGGATTAAATACAGAAGACGAATTCTGGCACCCTGTTCTCTGGATATTCTCACCATTCCCCAGTCACTTTCATACAAATCATGACATTTATGAATTTGGTTCAAGCTCTCTGACTCGCATCTTATCTTCACATGGGCCATTGGGCCCAGAATTCTAATTTTTTTTTTTTACAATTTCATCTTTAAATATTTTGAATTTGGTGTGTCCAATTTTTTTGAATTTGGTGTGTCCAATGTTGACTGACATCTAACTTCAGCAAACACGTAGGCAATTTTTTTAAAACAAAGAATCAATTCACTTAGAATTTCAATGACAAGTAAGGGTCCGTTTGGTAAAGTGATGGGGAAATACTTTTATCATTTACGAGGTAAATATGTGGAGGAGATTACCTCGTTTTACAGAAAAACACTGTTGAATGTACTTTTAGGGTGTTGAGAAGCTTTCCCAAATATGGTGAAGAGTTTTAAAATTTGGGTTACATCTGATTGGGTTAAATCTTTTAAAATTTGCAGCAGAAAAACCACAAAACCAATTGGTGAAGACTAGCAACAGAAGAGAGAGCACCATAAAGTTAGTTGCGAATCGCAGGATCCAACGTTGCTAATAAGATGGTGGTGAATAAAAAACCATCCAACGTCAAAATATTACACCCCGTTTGGTAGCATGGAAACATGATGTTAGAACTGGAATTGAGGTTAGAAGCCAAAAGTATGGTTGTTTGGTATGTAAGAAGTGGAATCCAGTTCCATAAAAAATGATGGAACCTAGTTCTAGCCCTCCCCATGGAACTGACCCTAGTTCCATGGAACCCAATTTTTGTTCCAGCCCTACCCTCAGCAATGAACCTCCCGGTGATTGTTCCAGACCATTTTTCTAGCCCCCCCTTGGCGATGAACCTCTTCTTCTCTGGCGATGAAGGCGGTGGCGAAGGTGACGGAGGACGGCGGAGGACGATAACGATTTTCGATCTAGCGACAGCGACAAAGGCGCCCACCACTGCCGTCTCAGCGCTCTCTCCTCTCCCCCCACGTCGCCAGATCTGCGATGGCCAAAGCATAGACGACGACAAAGGTCTCCGATTTGGCGACAACGATGAAAGCCTTTGACACTCCGCTGTTTCAACTCGCACTCCTCTCCCTCTTCGGTATTCCGCTATTTCAACACTCCGCTGTTTGGACAAAGATTGTAACCTTAAGCAACCTCATCTCCTGCTTCGTTGCTTTTGGACGAACAATGCTTTAGCTTCTCCGGCTTCATTGCTTCTCCGACTCCAGCTAATGTCTCTGGCTTCATTGATGTCTCCGGCTTCTTTGCTTTAGTTGGGAAGAAGAGAAAATTTTATTTTGAGGGTATATTAGTCTTTTCATATTATAAATATAAATATTAAATTAAAATGATACTTACTTCTTTTAGCATACCAAACATACTTTTAATCTCACTTCCACTTCCAGTTCCATCAAGATCAGTTCCATGTATCAAACAAGGCATTAGAGATGCAAAAACCACTATCAAAATATTAGAGATGCAAAAGGGTTAAACCCACGAATCAACTAAAATAACGGCGAGCTACTAACATGCCTTTTTCTTAAAAAAAATAATATATTTTATATTTATTTTTTTTATATCAATATTTTTTACAAAGAAAAAGGTAATACTTTATTTTAGGATAAATAACACCTAATATATTTAAAAGTAACATAAGATGTTTTATTTTTTTTCATTTTATATTACACCCCGTTTTTGCATCTCTAATATAAAATGGTGAATAAAAAACATCCACCGTCCAAATATTACACCCCGTTTGGTAGCATGGAAACAAGAGGTTGGAACTGGAATTGAGGTGAGAAGTCAAAAGTATGGTTGTTTGATATGTAAGAAGTGGAACCCAGTTCCATCAAAAATGATGGAACCCGGTTCCAGCCCTCCCCATGGAACTGATCCCAATTCCATGGAACCCAATTTTTGTTCCAGCCCTACCCTCGGCGATTGTTCTAGACCATTGTTCTAGCCCTCCCCCCTCGGCGATGAACCTCTTCTTCTCTGGCGATGAAGGCGGTGGCGAAGGTGAAGGAGGACGGCGGAGGACGATAATGATTTTCAATCTAGCGACAGCGATGAAGGTGCCCACCACTACCGTCTCAACGCTCTCTCCTCTCCCTCCACGTCGCCAGATCTACGATTGCCAAAGCGTAGATGACGACAAAGGTCTTCGATCTGGCAACAACGATGAAAGCCTTCGACACTCAGCCGTTTCAACTCTGACTCCTCTCCTTCTTCGGCATTCCGCTGTTTCGACACTCCACTCTTTCGACAAAGATTTGTAACCTCAAGCGACCTCATCTCCGGCTTCGTTGCTTCTGGATGAACAGTGCTTTAGCTTCTCCAGCTCGACTAATGTCTCTGGCTTCTTTGCTTTAGTTGGGAAGAAGAGAAAATTTTGTTTGAAGGGTATATTAGTCTTTTTCATATTATAAATATAAATATTAAATTAAAATAATACTTACTTCTTCCAGCATACCAAACATACTTTTAATCTCACTTCCATTTCCATCAAAATCAGTTCTGCATACCAAACGGGGCATTAGAGACGCAAAAATCACCGTCAAAATATTAGAGATGCAAAAACGGGTTAAATCCACGAATCGACTAAAATAATGGCGGGCTCCTAACCTGCCTTTTTTTGTAAAAAATAATATATTTTATATTAATGTTTATATTTTCTTTTTTATATCAATATTTTTTACAAAAAAAGGTAACACTTTATTTAAGGATAAATAACACCTAGTATATTTAAAAGTAATATAAGATGTTTTATTTTTTCAGATCAATTTTTTAATAATAATGGATAATATTCAAGGAAATTACCTTGAGGTCCCACACAAGTTAATTAATGATAAAATGATTCTAAAAATTCACATATTTACTCGCAGGTCTACGGATCAAATTGCCGCACTTTAGAGAAAATAAACAAAGACGACGACAAGACTAAGCTCCGCGAAGGACAATCATGCCGATGCAACCCAGAGCCGAAGAAAGACCCTTACCTCTGGGAAGCAAGACTTCACATTTCACTTCCAATGGTTTTTGCTTCCGCTTCTTGTTCTATGGATTCTCAGTTACTCCCTCGCTCAAAGAATCATGTTTTTCAGTCCACAAAATGCTCGGCTTTCCCCTTCTTTGGTGCTCACTATCCAACTTAGCACCAACTCTTGTTTTCTTCACTCTTTGTAGCAGCGGCATTAAAGAACAATTCCAATGCCAACCTAGTTCAAAGCGGCAAGAAATCAAACAAACCATATGATCAAGTAGCTTCTGAGACGAAGGAAATTGAGGTGGAAGTGGAGGAAGAGCTACTGTGGATTTAGGAAAAGGCCTTGGACTTGGTGGAGTTCACTGGCTCTGTCACTCAGGCCATTCCTGGGCCTAGAGTTGGTACAAGCTCATTGCCTTGGATTCTTGCTTTTCTTGTGGCTTATGTTGGCCTCACCTTTGTTATTGCTTTTGTCAAGACCGTTAGGAAATTTACTTCTCCAAAAGCAAAACGCCGCAGACTGGGTTGTCCCTTATTCATTATAAGCTCAAGTTCAATTCTTAAACTCATCATTGTTACTGCTGCCATTCACTATAATATGCTCTATTCCATAGCTTGCGAGATTGAAAAAAATTGAAATTGGGTTGATGTTAATATGTTTGATTTGCTCATTTAAGGTTAATGTAATCCACTCTTTGAATTGTATTGACAAACTTGTTGAGAGTTGCCATTAGAGTGCTATTCTGTTGGCTACTATAACCGCTTTAACTTGGTCTAAAATCATTTCAGGTTAATAAAGACGCTACGTTATTGAAGTCCCTTGATGATTTATTTCAAAAAGGAAGAGATGAGGTTAATCCTGTTTCTGTTAAGGAACTCATGAGGCGCATGTTTACAGGAGAAATTAAGTGAACCAGAGGAACTTGATTGGTACTAACACTTTAAATTTCAATAATTTTACCTCCTTTATTTGCTCTGTTACTGGAGGTATATCTCTTTTTTCAATTGAAGGTCAATATGATTATGGCATTATTGCGTAACAAGTACAAGTTATCAGTTTGTTGTGAAGACAGATGACCTTTTGTATTGTGACAATCCAATTTGTCTGGCTACCATAGGTTACTATTAGTCATGCACTTACCGTGGTTTATTAGGGTGGCTGTTTAGTTTGTTACTATGGTTTTATGTGGTTTGTTAGTTCTCACAGATAGAAATATTGATGATACTGAACAGTCCCAAAATGAAACTAAAGATGACCTTGAAATTATGCTTAGAAGGGATGCAAGTTGCTCATCGCAGTAGGAACTTCATGCATAACTTCTTTGTTCTTTAAGAATAATCCTGTAGAATTTCTACTCATGCTTAACTTTATTGATAACCTTATTGGACTTTGTAAATATTGGGTACAAGAAGAATAATTAGTTGGGTAAGTTTTAGGAAATCATGGGGTAAGGGTTTTTTCAAGAATGTCTTAAATCATACATTTATAGTTATATATCAAAACATGAAATTTACTATTTCTTACGGTGCTTTTAGACTTGTTAATCTTTCCTGGATGCTTGACCCTTTTACATTAGCAACATCTTATATTAGTCCTCATTAAACATTTACATCTGCCAGTAATTTCTTGGATCTGGTTGTTCTTTTTGTTGTGAATAACATGGAGTAATCATTATCAAAAACATTAAGGAAACCCATCTCCTCCTCAATGCATACTCAAATCCTGATACTTGCCGAAAATGAAGCAGTGAAGTCCGGATATTCCCACTTCTTGGAGAGATACTTAACAAGGGGAAATCTGAAATAATACTTTGGTAGTGCTTTAGATATTGAAGAAGAAGCATCATGGGGTTCTGAGACTTCAAGGTATTGCAGTTGAGAGTAGGAGAAAAGGCCAATACCAATATAATCAAGGCAAGTATAATTAAAAGCAGATAGATGGAAATACTCTTCGGCTCTAACACGGTCAACTTGCTCAGTCTCAGATAATCATGTCTCTATCTTATTTTCTTGTGGGAACCTTTTAACTTCAATTTGAAGTAACCAACTCAATTTGAGCACATTGCAATTTTTTTTCCAGTTGGACTAGTTGGAGATGAACGGAATGTATCCAAATAAATATGCCAGAGATATTTACCATTAAATGGTAGTTGAGAAAATTTGATTACAAATTTATGACATCATTTTTGTTGTGATTTTTGTAATGGATTTTATGGTATCAGTGCTTTTCATTCATTCTCAATTTAATAACTGCTTAAATACGTTAGTAGGCTTTAACCATGTAAAATGAACTCAACAGCTTGCTGCAGGACTCAAGCATATGCACAATATGGATCCTCCGCATGCACTGGTTGGCCCAATGTTTTCTGTAGTCTCTCTAACCTACAAGCAAACCTAAAATGAAATCTACAAAGTATAAGGATGTTATAATTGGAGAGGGTCAAGTGTAAACCATTTCCAATGTCAATGCTTGTGTATTATTAAATGATGGTGCAAGGAGCTGGTCTTTATGCTTTTACAAGCTGCTTTCTTTCGAGTTTAGAATAACATGATTATTTAGAATAACATTTTTTCAGGTCTATAGGATTATGGCATCCAGTATGAAGGAGGTGGTGTGTCCTCTGTTTTGGTTTTGTTCATACTTTGTTTCTGATGTAAAATGATGATGGAATGCAGATAAAGTGAAGTAGATGAGGAGAAGCAAAAAGAAGGGAAGAAAAAGAAGAAGATCAAGGAGGTGTCTCATGAGTAGTCTGTGGTGAACAAACAGAAGCCTAAGCTTATTTGGATGAGGAAGCCTGAAGAGATCACAAAGGAGGAATATGCGGCTTTCTATAAGAGTCTTACTAATGATCGAGAAGACCATTTGATCTCTTTAACGTAGTTGGTTTTGTAATATCATTTAGTTATTTATTTATTGTTTTAAATTGTACACATTTAGTTGTTCATTTCGGGGTTGTAAATTCATTACTACTCATATGTAAAGTGTAAAATTGGTTTCATTAGTTATAATATCATTTGTAACTTTATGTTCACTTGTGCGTAATACTATCATGCTGTCCATTTTATTGATATTAATTATTGACAACCCTAACAGTCATTAACAACTCCATCAGCTGCAATTAACAACTACACCAGCTATCATTAACAACCCCAACAACCTTAATTAACAACTCCATCAACACTCATTTAAAAACTCAAGTAGCTGTCATTAACAATCATTGCTACCTTAATTAACAACCCCAGCAATTGTCATTAACAACCCTAGCAGTCTTAATTAATAACCTCAGCAGTTGTCATTAACAACTCTAGCAACCGTTATTAACAACTATAGCAGCCGTCATTAACAACCCCACCGAGCATCATTTACAACCCAAGCAGCTGGCATTAACAACCCCACCAGGCATCATTTTCAACTCCAGCACCTAGCATTAACAACTCTAGCTAAGGTTGTTAATAGCAGTTGGTGTTGTTAATGACAACTGCTGGAGTTGTAACTTACAATTGCTAGGGTTGTATATGATAGCTGTTTGGGTGTAAATTACAATCCCTACAATTTATTTGTTATTTCCAAAAGCTGTTGCTTAACTTTACATTTCCAATTTACCAAATCACCATACATGCCCTGTGAATATATATAACTTAATTAAACTATGATAACATACATGAAACAATTAACCAACTCAAAATTAGATAGCAAATGTCATATAAATTCTCAAATGCCAATATTAATTGTATTAATATAGCAATCGTCATATAGAACTTAATTGTACAATCATTTTCCCACAATGTATTATCCGTGTGATCTCCCCAGCCATTTTGCCTTTGAGATTCTAGGCCAATAAATTCTTCATTCAGCTTGATCTTCTGACGCAATCCATTGCCTTCAGTATTGCCTAACGTAACCAACTTTTGACTCTTTAATTATGTAAGATAATGAAAAAGGGACTTGTATTAAAGCTTAGAGGGGTAAGAAATTTTAGACTGCAGAGGAACAGGACAGCCAACTCTATATATTAAATCAAAATCATAAAAAGTAGAAAACAAATGCTGCGTAGAGGCAGTATTACAAAAACAGGACAACCAACTCTATACATTTGATAGCTAATAATACAAAAATCTCAAACGTACTTACCCATAGGAAACACCTTTGTTTTGTTACACAAATGAGAAGTGTGGTGTGTTTAATTCTTCTGCAATATATGAAAGGGGAAAAACATGATTATAAGGGGGAAAAACTTGAAACAACAACATTAGGAGGAAGTACACATCTTGTTCTTCTATGCGTTAATGTGTTTTACTTATCAGTTCCCTTAAACTTCCTTATAAATTTCTTGGTTGAACTTCTTGATCGGTTCATTAGGAGAAGATGTTGCCCTTCGTTTCTATTTTATGATTAATTGGCTTGTGTGGGACGTTAGAGTAATTTTCCCTGAGATTAACTCAAAAGATGAGCACAAGAGTGAGGTCACTGAGCCCCTAGCTCCCTCACCACCAACCTCATGCATATGAGGTGGTAGGTGACAAAAAATACAAAAGCTTCCTATGAGATCATGAACTAGTTTAGCAAGGTGGTCTATAGTATTGTTATCTCCCCTAGATATAAGGGTAATTATAACTTGTTGGTTTCTATTCAAAAGAAGTCTGCATTCATTTACAATATTTTTGAATGGGTGCTACGTTGTGCATAATTGCCTCAATAGAGTCTGACTTAACTTCTACTTTACGAATAACTCTATTCCAACATAGGTGGAGCACATGCATTATGCCTATCATCTCTACAATTGCTATTGACACAAAAGTGAGCTTACAACTATAAATAACCACACACCCAGCTACAATGGTATTTGAATACCTCCCATTAGGGAGATGCCTAGATGCCAGTACAATTCTAATATGCTTGTTGGAGATCCGGTTTGACAAGTAGTTGATTTTGATAGCCGTTTCCATTTCATGTTTCATAACCTGTTTATGATGATCTTGGGATGACGAGCGCTTTACTTTAAAAAATATTTGTACATAAATCAAATAGAAATCTTTGTAATTGGTAAAAATCTTTGGGAGAATCACATCTTATAGGCTAACTATTGGAGTCGGGGAATCCAAGATCTTACAAGACCACTCTTTCAAGCAATTCTTCCTAATGTGTAACTTGTTAATGAATTAAGAGTGTAGATTGCAATTCCCATTGCATGCAATCTTTTTAAATTAAGGGCTTTTCCCTTTTTATTTTTTTTATTTCGGAAGTAAGAAACTTTTTAGATTAAATTATGGCAATATATATTTATTGAATTTAGGCACTTTCCAGATATAATAAATCTACTCATTTTAATTCAAAATATATAAAAATATATATCATATATTAAAAATACATTATATAGTATTATATTTATATAATTAATTAGAATTAGGTAATTGTTCGTCAACAGATGTGACCTAATTTGCTCATATAATGTTGACAATATCCTCAAAGTACCTTTCTTGGTATTGGCAAAAAAAGTACCTTTCTTAGTGGTAAATGTTTGTAGAAAAAATATGCTTAAAAATATTGAATTATAAATTTAAATTATTTACATAATATCTTGAACTTATATTATTTATAATATATGATGAAAGCAACAGAAGAAAATAGCCATGTTTTTGTTTTCATTTTTTTATTTTCCTAACAATTTTATAAATGTGTTTGCAAAAACAAGTTTTTGGAAAAACAAGAAAGGTGTTTGGATAACTGTTTCAAAAAAAATTGCTTTAGAACATAAATATGCTCATGGGATGTGTTGTGAATGAGTGATGTGATTCCTGAATGGCTCCTTGAGGTCTCCTTGTATAGGCATGGAAGGCATTCTCATTGATGTCGAAGATGAGAATGATGATCTATTCCTATTCTTTATCTCTTGAATATTTTTTTATTTCTTTATAAATGGTGTTTTTCTTACTTGTTTATTGGAGGATTTGGATTCTTGATGGTGATTTTGATGACAATAACACCTTCAATTTGAATGTTGATAATGATCCCTTACCTTCATTCACGATAGTTAATGTTTTGAATTCCTTCATGAGAGAAAAGGGAAAACCAACACTAAAGACTTTGAAACTCAATCAAATAAATTAGGTCAGTAATTCCTCACTAATCCGCCCAATCAAACTTACCCGAATCTTTAGAATTAAATTTTCAGGATACTACATCATACCAAGTTAGTGCAAAATTTCAAAGATACATGTGCAATTATCATTGTGAAACAAGATAGTACAGTATGATTATCAAAGATGAATATCTTAATTAAAAAATGGGCCATACTGCAATTTTCTAAAACTTGGGGGCTTTTTTGTAATTTCCCCTTTTCTCTTTCTGAAGCCTTTTGCCGCCTTCCACTTAAAACAGAGAGAAATGTGCATCAAGTGGGATTAGTAGTGGTGGTGGAGGGGGACTTACATATTTTTTTTTTTTGAATTACAAAGGCAAGTTCGGCTTGAAAGTTAAAGTAGAAAGTACTAGTAGGGGTGTGAAGTGGTGCCCCTCACAAAAGATTGATCAATCAAGAGATGATTCCTGCAACTTAGCAGCAGTTACCAAAGGAGCACTGTCTGATAGCTTCTTGGGTGAGACTCCTTCACCAGCCTATCAGCACATAGCAAACTTTCCCTACCTACGTGGAATAACTCCACATTCCATTGTTCGTCTAGAATATGATGAGTGGCTTCAACCTCATGTGGCAACTGGTGGGTAGGTCCTCGATCTCTAAGAAAGATATTGATTGCCTCAAGAGAGTATGAGACAACTTGAATGTTCTTCATCTGCATAGAACGACACACCTCCAATCCTGTTTGGACTGCAAAAATCTCAGCCGTACTTATAGTTGTTTAACCATGTACCCTCTGGAATCCTACTATCCAACGGCCTTGGTTATCCTTAATAAGCCCGGCACATGCAGCTTAATTATATGATCGAACTGAAGCATCAACATCCAACCTAACAACTCCACTTGGTGGCAGGATCCAGTATGTGTCCCCAACTAAGCTTTCCTTGAAAACCTAGTGATGAAATTTTCCCCTGTCACACCTTCATGATATGGAACATGCATTGTTGGAAAATTTCCTTTGTGGAAACTTCAATAAAGTCAAACACTCATGAACATCTGGTCTTCCATGGTATCCAACATACATGCATGAATATCATCGCCCATGGCCATCTTCGGAACTTAGCCTTACTAGGTTGGTATGTTGCATTCCATGACAACAAATCTTGCAAATCACAAGAAAAGAAGGCAGTATATAGGTTAGTCACAATAAACTCTCTCTAAACCTCTCTTGCAAATCACCTGAATAACACTCTTCTCGCTATTCACTGTTTTTCTACAGCAAGTATACGAGTCGCAAGTAGTATAAAAAATTGTCGTTCACATGAAGCCTATGGCAAAAGTAAGTGAATAAATGCAATTGTGCTACTTATTAGGTTGGGTAAAAATCATTTTTGAGAGGTTCAATTTGTGAAATAATTGTTTATCCAAAACAAACTAATTTAAAATGCAAACAAAAGTTGATTCAACTCCAAGAAATTGAGACTCTAGGATTACTTCTTCCCTCTATACTTTATAAAACTAATTAGTTCCCTCTTAATTAGCTTTAATGAAGAATATAATGTTTGCCTAAGATTCATAAGTATTGTAAAAGCTCTCTTAAGTCAAAACAAACATCTATTTTCAAGAACTCACTCAATCACTTACAACAAGCTAGTGAAAATAGTCATTAAGTATCAATCTTATAATGATAATACTAGGTCAATAGGCAAATCTCTTTCCTATAAACAAACTCTCCACTCAACCATGAGTTTCAAGTCTAGCATGAGTTTACCCAAGTTCTTTAAATAAGAAAATCTCTCTCAAGCATCAACTCATTCAACAAATCTACTAAATGGTGATCAAGCATTTAGAGGCATGAAGCAAAGAATAAACTCAACACATAATCTTTCATTAAATGCTAAAAAGAAGGAACATAACAAAGTTCTAATCCATATAGAGGTTCAAAGTAACCCTAGAAATGAGATGCTTAGCTGCTCATATGTATATATACAAGAAAACTAAGCTTAACAAGTGAGAACATCATTAACTAAGAAGGAAAAAGTAGAGAAGAAGAAAACCCTAGGTTGAAACTCCAAAATCTCTCTTGAAATCTCTCCCAAAGCTCCAAATCTCTTCAAAAGCTTCAAACCCTAGCAAAGAATGGTCTCAAGCACCTTCTAGGAGTCAAGAATGGATCAATTTCGGCCAAACTCTTCAATATGTAACCCTAAATCTAGTTGCATCAAATAAAACCATAACTGTACGGACGTCAGAATTTTGTTGGCTGAAGCATGTGGTACAGAGAGCATCAGGTCATCTTTAGCTTCAATACATGAATTGTTTGGCTAAAGCCAACAACACAACAACCTCCTTAGCTTCAGGAAAGCTGGTCTTTATCCAATCATTGATGCTACAAGCTTTGTTTCTTGGCATTTGGGCAACATTATACTCATCTTTCACCCTCTACAAAAGAGAGGATACATGAGTTATCATTTAATCACAAAATATGTCAAATGAAACAAGCATTTCTTTGCCTTTAACTTGATGCACATTGTCCCCTAAAAGCTTCTCTTTCTGCACATTTAGGGTTTCAGAAACATATAAAATGAGGAGAAAATATGCTGGAATATTAGCTATTTCTAGGAATTATTACACCCCAAAACTTAAACATTTGCTTGTCCTCAAGCAAAAACTTGTACTCCACTTGAAATAATCAAGTACTTGTCTTTGATGAATGAAAAATTATCCTCATCAGCTGCTCAAAAAATTATATCAAATAAGAAATAAAGAAAATGTGCAAAAATGAATGCATTTATAAATTTAAAACTTATTTTTCAAGAATTTCTAAGTGTGAGTGTGCAAGTAGAGTTAACAAATATTTCTTTTGCACTTGTCAAAGTTAAAAGTAGCACTTCACATCATATACTAGTTCAAACAATTAATTTCATCATTCTCTAATTCCTTTCTCTTTTCCTCTAATTCACTCCACGTTACTTAAAAATCAGAGGGACTTTTTAGCTTGTAATGGGGCCAGGGGTTAAGGTTTATCAAAGAAAAGGTTAAGGGTAATTAACAAATACCTTAAGATAGATGATAACTATTTAACAATTTCCTTCATTTCTCACTAAATGAACTCCCCCAAACTTAAACCAAATTGACATTTATTGCATCAAGCCTTCTTTGTAACTTCCTTTATCATATATACACCTTTCTTTCTTTCTTTTTGTTTTTTTCTTGAATGATGTACAATGAATTTTTTTCCTCCACTACTCTTCCCAATCATTCAAAAAGTTCCATTACCACAGCCCACTCAATTATCATCTATTTCAAAGTAAGGGAATCATGGTTTTTCATAATGGTAAATGTAGGTAAATGTTAGGCTTTGAAACAAAATCTTTCATTCTTTTTTACTAAGGCTCAAGAAAAGGATTCAAAAGGGAATACATCATTTTGGGCAGCTTGAAAGGCTCAATTGCAATTTATGAACTGCCCAAATCATTTTTTCAAATCCTATGGAATGAATTGAATACTTTGAAGAATTCCAAAGGTTATTTTGAAATCAAAAGTTTGATCAAAAGCATATAACATAATTTGCCACAAAGCCCTTTTTCAAGAACATTTAAAATAAAGTTAACTCCAAAAGTGCGCAATTTCTTAAAAATTCCTGAATGACAAGTTTATCACCACAATACACTCATCAAAGCATATTTAACAAGATTTCCTATCCAATTAAATAAAATCAAGCAACAATTTATATCATTGGATCATCCACATAATCTTGATAAATAATCCACAATTTCATCCCATTTAAAACATTCCACAAACATAAGTTTAAATTTGAGAAATTTTCAAATATTCCAACAATTTGATCCCAAAATATAGAAATTCCTTTGCATTCATCATCATCTCAAAATTGCAACACATGCTCAACCCCAAACTTAAAAGTTACAATGTCCTCATTGTCAATTAAAAGGATGGAAGGGAAAATAAATAGCACCTACACAGTATCATATTCATAGCATTCACACTAGTCAGACTTTAGGTCCGCAGTGACTTACTCAAGACATAAGGCCATCAGTAGCTAGGAAAATCACATGCACATGTGAATAAGAGTGTCAAATGGATTCTGGTCATTAGTAACCAGCACCAAACATCAACTATCAAATTTGTTGTAGCAACATGGATAGTCACATGCCAAATTTCAAAATATCCGCATCAAATAGCAACATGAATACCAACACAAAGCACATGCTATCAATATGGCTATCAACACAGTAAATGACCATGCTTGATCAATCAATTATGCCTTTATCCAAAAAGTGTATCACATTAAAGTAGCACAACATGATTGATGTTTACAAGCAATCACCAGTAAATGCTAGCATCTACTCCTGAACCACCATTCCAAATTGAAGCTCTATCAAACAAAGTCTCAATGGCAAATTTCAAATGCACAAATTTCAATGGCAAAACTGACCAACTCAACATGGAGCATTGAAAATTGAAGTCCTTCTACCATATCATAACTGAACTAGCTTAATATAAACAAAATTCCCAATAGCAATTCCCTCAAAGATTGAACCTTGATTAATACTAAGCTAAAACTAAACTCTAAATGGGCCAAAATATACAAAAAAAAAAGAAAAGGAGTGAACTTTACCTTAGATTAGAAGAAAAGGACACAGGAGAATAGAAAGAATAGCAGATACACGATGGATGGAGCTTGGAATCTTTACGGACGACGCTAGCTGGGTATGAGAGACAGGACGACGGATTGAGCTCGTTGCTAAAGCTGAAAGACAGCACTGTATTAGACAGGAACGGGGAAGGGGTTAAGCATCATGCCCGACCGAGATAACGATGGGATCGGTTGAAGCTAGACACGACAATAGAAGGAGCTAGCGACTGGTTGGGCAAGTAAACAGTGTCTTGGTGACACGGGGTTGAGCGATAATGGGTAGAGATGGACGGCGATGGGTTTGATATGGCAACAAACAAGCTCACGACTGAGCTTAAGCTCACCAGAACTCGATGACGAGACTGGGACAAGGATAGATCGGAGCTTGCGATGGAAGAGCTAGCGACTGAGCTCACGACGACGCTTGGAGGGCGGTGGATGACGATAAGCGAGCTGAAGCTAGGCGACGAAGGCATACCAAGAAGGAGCTTGACATGTTACGCGAACAGGGCCAGACTGAGCTCGACGACGGTAGGGTTGGACGACAAACAAAGACGGATTGAGACAGGATGACGGAGCTGCGGTTGTTCAAGCTAGGCAATGGCGGGGCTGGGACTTGCTGGTGACTTGGAGCTATGCAGGTGGACGAACTTGGAGAGAACAACGATAGAGGAGCGTGTGAAAAGGACTGGGCGATGAGGTCAAAGTTGGATCTGGGCGTAATGGTCAAGAATGAGCATTTAGGAAGTTGGAGTTGGGTTAAGGAGAAGTGAGCATGTAAAAAGATGTATTAGGGTTTGAGTGTTTGGAGAGAAATTACAAATGAGGAATGAGAGTTTGAATTAGGGAATGAATATGGTGGGCCACATTCATTTGGGCAAAATGGGAATAGGGAGAAAAGACTAGGGGTAAAAAGGAGGATAAACAAATTAAACAGATTTTTTGTTTTCTTTTTAAGATATTATTAAAATATTATATTGTTATTTATTTTTTTGATTTTTTTAAACAACATAAGGCTTCAGTCAAACATCCTGCATGCCCAAGCAATGTACACAGAGAGCATATCACAAACGCAGACACACATTAGTTTAAGCCAACAAGTGTTTTGGCTGAAGCATAATGATGCGAACCCAATAGGGAAAGATCCCAAGAACCCACAGCCAATCCGAATATACACACCCCAAGAACACTAAACAAAGGTTGACGATCCACTTGAACACTTGAGCACGGAAGAACAAGGACCCGAAGTGTTGGAAGACGCCACAAGGTTGATCAAGCCTTAATAAGTCGTTAGTTCAATAAAGAACCCTAGAGAGAATCCTCCCTCAAGAAGCAACTTGCACAATGCAAAGTTTATAATAATCTCCAATCTAAATTGTCTGCTTCAGAATGTGCATTACAATGTATTTATAAAGGTTACATTCTGAAATTCTAAAGGATAAAATGCAATCTAAATCTAGGAAGATAAAATTCAAATTTCAAAATAGTATCTATCCTAAAATCGAGATAGATATTATCCTAAAATCTAGATAGATACTATCCTAAAAATCTAGATAGATAGATACTATCCTAAAATCTAGCTAATTTGAAATTCAAATTACAAATTTTCATATAAATTAAATAAGCAATAACTAATCAGAATTTTAGGCCCAAAATATGATTATTTAGGCCAGAATGAGTCCTCCTATGTATAGCCCATGGTCCAAGCCCTTTCATTTGAAGCCTCCAAGCCCAAAATAGGATCTACAAGTTCATTTTCAGCCCAAATCAAGTTAATGACGTCCTTGGAGTCTTCATCCTCTTTTATTGATCCACATGCCATTTGTTTTGTGAGAACCTCTTGCTTCAATGCTTCCTTAATTCTCTTGGCTCTTGCTCTTGTGATTGGTCCACTTGGAATTTGTAGAGGCTCTTTTGAATTTGATAAATCAGCTTGCTGGATCGCATCATTCCCTCTCTGCTCAAAGAGATTCATCCTCGAATCTTCAGTTGCAATTTTTAACAGCTCATTGGTATCTGATGCACCCTGTTGGATCGTATCACATAATATTGACAGATACACAAAAAATTACTGAACCATCCAGAAAAGAATCAAACACAATCAAAATCCCTCAAACATGTACCAAACCTGCCCTCAAACACCAAAATCACATTATCACATCAATAACTCAATTTCAAGACAAGAATATCATCATAAACCTAAAGAGAAGCCTAAAAATGACTATAACACCATTATTTCATCACAAAAAGCACAATAGTCACAAGTAACTCTCATTCATCATTCAAATGAAATCCACACTCATTTGCATTCACAAGGTAGCATCAGTACTACCAAAAATTTTACCCATGATCATCAATTCATTCCAAATTCTTTTCTATGAGAATTAAGCCAAGAGAACTTCCCTGAAATGCATTTCCTAACTTTTTCAACCACTTCATGCTTTCTCCTAGAATTCCCTCCTTACGTGAGCTTTGCATAATTCTTAGGGGTATTTTTCTTTCTTATAGAAACACCAAGATCAAACATAAATATACTAAAAACACACTAAAAATAATAAAAGAGAAAAGATTAAGTAAGAACTTGGACTTCCAAGAAGCGCTTAATTTATAGTCTTTAGCTTGACTCTTGATGTTAGTCATCATTCATTTGCCAAATAGATAGTGGACATCAGCTTATTCACATCTCCACCCCAATAATGGTTCAACCTTTGGCTATTAGCTTTGAATCATTCCCCTTTTTTATTCTGCAGCTCCACATCACCAAATGAAGAAGCTTGAACCACCTTGAATGGGCCGGACCATCTAGATTTCAGCTTTCCTAGAAACAACCTCAGCTTGGAATTGTGAAGAAGGACTTGTTGACCTAGCTCAAAACTTTTTGGGATGATTTTTTTTATCATGGGCCCTTTTAGTTTTCTCCTTGTATAGCTTTGAACTCTCAAAGGCATCAAAGCGAAATTCTTTCAACTCATTGAGTTGAAGGAGCCTCTTTTCTCACACAGCTTGGGGATCAAAATTCAGCTTTTTATAGCCCAATAAGCTCCATACTCCAACTCAATAGGCAAATGGCATGCTTTCCCAATAACCAAGCGATAAGGGGACATTCCAATTGGAGTTTTGTAAGCTATACGGTAAGCCCATAATGCATCATCCAACTTGATGGAATAATCCCAATTGGAGTTTGTTTAAAGATTTGGAAGAGATTAAGATGTTTGAGAATTTTTGTAAATATTTGGGGATCTTAAGAAATTAAAACATATAAGAAAATTATTAAAGAAATAAACTAATGTGTGATAATATTTAATTGTGTAGACTAAATTGTAGAAATTGTCGGTATTGGGCACGGGCTTATTATTTGTATAATATTTGCTTCTGGTGCCAGGTAACCACTCTCCTCTTGTTGTGCATACTTGTGAGGTATTTTGATTATAAATTGTTATTGATTATGTGTAAACTGTGGAATAGGTTTGTTAAATTTTCTTGTGGGATATATACTTTTATGAAGAAATGATTAGTAATATTTTTGGACTTATGAGGCTGAAAAATGTTACAAACATTTGGAAATTAATGATGATATGTGACAATCATTGTGTTATATTATCATATTGATATTAGAGGAAGCTGCTGGATGTTGATTTGATGGGAGGCTATTCAGGGAGGATAAGGGGATGGATATCTAACATGCTTAAAGAGGAAATAATGTTGAAGGACTTCCGTGCTGAAATCTGGATGATCTTATACATTTTATGATGAGGGCATTATGACACCCCTGCGATGTGAAAAGGAGGAACCCATTGTTCGATCTTGTGCTCTATAGTACTTGGCCAGTCCACATCACTCGATCGGTGAGCTTGTTGAATTGTACTACCAGTTACATGGGACAGTATTAGCCCATGGGTTCAATAAGAGGAAATAAGGATAGGGAGGAATAAGGGAAAACAGAAAAATAAGAAATCTTTATAATGATTGCCTGCACAAATTTGTGATGAGGCAAGCATGAAATCATGATATCATACATTGATAAATATGTGCATGAATATTTATTTGGTAGCCCCGTGATATTTTTATTGAAAATATCTCACTTGACACCTCATAGGTACTTACTCATATGTCTAATGAGATGGATTGTTGGTTGCTGAGACTTTTGTCTCATTCTATCAATTTAACATTTTTCAGGTGATAGTTCTTGTACCAGAATATAGGGGAGAGTTTCTGAGGTTTAAATATCATGATGTATCTCTAAACAATCTCTTTTATTACTTATGTGTTGATAGTTGTATATTGCCATATGTAGGACTTGGGTTGTAAAACTATGTCTTACAGCTTATTTTGGAACTTCAGAAAATAATATTATAGTTTTAGCAGGAAGCAAGAATTGTACAATGATGGTAGATTGAAGTAAGTTGATAAATATCGATTTTACCTTTATTAGTATCGTGAAAAGAGTTAAGCTATTGAGATTAAATGAAGGGTTTTACAATTTTGATATCAGAGCTTTGTGTAGATATTTATTTGATGGGTTTCGTTCTTAGATGTGGAGAATGGTGACCACACACAGGACCGAATCTGCCATCAATCCATGTACAGATGCTTCTGGGTCACCTTCGACTTAGGAGGATATAGCTCTGTTACGTCTGGATAAAGCTACAGCTGAAATTTCTTCGGTTGCTGAGAGATCCACAGCCTCTTAATTATATCTTTAAGTAAAGATCGCTCATGTAATGCTGCAATAGCCGCTGCAACTTGAGACACGGAGACTTTACAGTGACAAACAGTTCCATTCACAAAGTTGTTCTGCCCGCAGTGCGAATTTTCTTCTTGTAGAATGTCAAATATTTAGTTCTTTATTTTCTAGGTCATAATCATGTTCATGTTTTTTTTTTCAATTTATGATCACGGCCATTATTGGGTTGTGATACCTCCTATTTTCCCCCTATTTACTTATTATAGATTACTTATAAATCACTCTTGGGCCTTAGATATCAAAAATTTATCCAAAAGTGTGAACTAGAATTTTTAAAAACGGAAAAGACACTGGTACTGTTCATAGTGCCATTTTCCAGTTTTCTGGCCCAACTTTGAAAATTCATAATTAATTCTAGAAAAATCAAAACTGAGTGATTCCAATTTCTAAATTTTACTTATTAAGTGAAATATAAGGGAAAAATACTCATGGGTTCCAATTCTTGCCCATTTGATACAGTTTATTCAAAAAACCACATGATGTTCGAAATGGTTCACTCCAATCTTCCAGATTTTACCATAATCTTTGGAAAATCATAACTCTCAAAATACACATCAAATTTCGTAAAATTTATATCATTTTAAAGCTTAGGATGTGCTGACTGGAAAATTTCAGCCCATTTGGAGCTCGTTTGCTATTTTTAACTGTCGCTTGAAATAGATTCATTTTTCAGGGCCTTTGGAACCCCTTTAGCTTTGAAAACCAATTTTCTTAAAAATTCATCAAAACCTCTTTTTGATTCCTTAACACTTCTTAAACATGCATGACTATTCCCTTACCATTCTTAGCCACTTTTAGCTTATCATCATGCATACTTCATCACCCATTCACATGATACTTTTGTAGAGGTTTAGGTTACAAACATAACAACAACTTTAAGAAAATATGCATTTAACCATTTACACCAAAACATGCAAGCAAAACATCATCTTCAAACACCTTTTCCTTACCCTTACTTGAGCTTGCACCTACATCGTTAGTGGGTGGGGGATGAGATTTGGGAATCCCAATAGCAAAACCACATAATCATAACATAGTGAATGTGCATACATGACTTTATTGCATGTGTATGAATACATAAACATGTGACACATCAAACTTCACTTTAGCATGCATATGGCCATAGCACAAGAGTCACATTTCATACACAAATCATGCACTTTGCTCATTATAAAAGTTCATGTAACATTCACAAATCATTTTCTTAAACATAAAAAGAGATTAGTAGTTTTGCTACTTCAAGATCTTAGCTTTCCTTTAATCCAACTTCCTAAGTGTTCTTGGTTTTTTTCAAGATGCTCTTAGGAACTCTTAAACCCCTAAAAATCATGCCATAACATCCACATAAACATGCTATCATTAAAATGCAACAAAACTTGCAAAACACATAAAAACCCCCTTTTTGGTTTTCTAAGTGTCCTACAAGTTCAAGATTTGATTTTTATGGCCCTTGGAGCTTCTAAAATCCATCTCTTAGCTTTACCCTATACAAAACATCATTTTGAAGCCAATGGAACCATCAAAATGCTCAAAAACACATCCTTTCTATTTTTTCTTTGGCTTGGACGAAAATAGCAAAAATAAGGAAAGGAAGGGTTTTTCAACTTTGCTCATGAAACCATGTGTTTCTTTGCTTCCAAAAACCCTTTTTCTTAACTTTGATATACTCAAAAACACCTTCCCTTAGATCAAAAGAAATTTGGGCAGTACCTCCCCATAAACATGAGCTTCCCAAAACTAACAACAAAGTTCATACTACTCAAAGAGTAACTTGTAACCCTTTACCACTTTAAAACCTTCTCATTTCCATTTTCAACTCTTGAAATCCTAGCCTTTCTCTTCCAAAAGAGAGGCTCATTGAAGGAACAACTCAAGAGAAAGGTAGTGGAAGTTACAAGACTCAAGAAAAGAGGAAGATTTAGTTGTTAGAAACCTTTACCTAGAGTTATGGAAGCTTGGAGCTCTTCTTCTTGCTTGGGGAGGGAGTGATTTCTAGAGAGAAGGAGGAGGAAAATCTGATGGTAAGAGAGAGATAGAGGGCGTGCAAATGAGAGAAAAAGAGAGGGAGAGATTAATTAAAGTTGGTCTTGAAAAATTGTGTGGTTTAGAGTGAAACTTGGTGACCAAGTTTTGAAATACTTGATCCTCATTGTGCCACTTGTTCTCTTGGCATTCCTTGCTGAAAATGGCGCCCTTTTGCTTGCCCTCCAAGTGCGGTTGGCTGACTGGGCCCTGGCCCGGTCAGTTACTTGATCCGGTGGCACGCATTTCCGTAAAGTACCATTTACGTGAGTAACTACCTTTTTACTTTTCCGGAGACTTTATCTTTCATGTGGCACCATTCCCTAGGACTCCTTGCCTAGGTGGCATCATGTCCTAGTCCATATCATCTCCGGGTTTCCCTTGTAACTCTTCAAGATTCCTCGATTTGCGTGCAACACCGTAAAACGGGATTCCTGCGGCCAATTTGACTTAAGGACATGGAAAAATTCTATATTTTTCCTTGATTCTCAAGCTCTTGTCCGTTCCTCAAAATTCTTCTCGGATTTTCCGTAATTAATTTTCTAAGAAAACACTTTTTCGGGCTTTTCAGGCACTGTTGTTCTCCGTACAGCGAAACTACCCGCACCGGGTACCGTGTAATAATTTTACTAATTACTTTATAACCAAACTAAACTTTTCTTAGTTTGGTTCTCCAGCATTTGAGGACTTCTGCTACCTCAAATAATTATTTCTCAGTTGTCCTTAACTCTGAAATCCTTTATTTACTACTTAGTTACGAAAATGCCATTACCTTTTCTACTTTTGCCATAATTCCCAAAATGCCATCACTTTTCTACTCTTTCTTAATTCCAACCTTGCCCTTAGTTGACTTTGACATTTTTGGTCAACTTTATTCAAAATGACCATTTTACCCTTAGCCATTTTTACTTAAAATCTTTAAGACTAAGGATTTAGTCAATTATGATCCTTCTTATCTAAAGAAATTTTCCTTTCCGTATTTCTATATCCATGGGTATTTAATCATCATATAAATACCGACCTAGCCTTTATTTCCACTCACAGAAAATATACGGATATTACAAATATGATCTCATGTTATCCAACTTATCAGAAAGTTGGATTATAACAAATTCATTGGCCACAACGAACGAACCAAAACCTATCAGAACAACTTTTAATTTTTAATGCAAAATCTATTAGAAAGTTTAATTTCTAAAATTAGTTTGAGATCAAATAAACCAAGTTTTGAAAATTCTTCTTAATGCCCGTTTAGAATCTCAGAACAAGGACATAGGGAGTTAAAAGTGAGAGTGGAGACCTGAAAACTATGCTTCTAATGTTATAGGACATCATTGAACAAAATATTCCCCCAACGTCCCTCCCCAAACAAAACCCAAAGAAACAAAAAAATTCCAGAAAAATAATAAAAATTCAATTCATAGTCACAGAAACTAAAAGTTCAATGCCGTTGATATTGATAACTCACTATATCCAAACTCAG
Organism: Vachellia pachyceras; assembly: GCA_025593235.1. NCBI lineage: Eukaryota > Viridiplantae > Streptophyta > Magnoliopsida > Fabales > Fabaceae > Vachellia > Vachellia pachyceras. The sequence goes on from JANTPZ010150118.1 coordinate 28,572, forward strand.
CTTCTATTCATCAATTTCCAGAACAAAATCTTTACAAAGCAAAAGAATCGATTACAAAATTGTGTTGACTAATGTTAATATGATCTTTGTCAGCTAGCGCCTAGGAAAAGAAGCGATATTGAGGAAGGCATCTTCTGTGCAAGGAATAGTGAGGGCACCCATTGGATGATCATATCCAAACTCTTCCTCTGCTTGGCTGAATAACTCTTGAAATGAAGACTGATTCAAGTATGATATCGGGATCACGAACCTCTTCATTTCCTCCCCCACATAGACGGCAAGATGTCCCTTTGGTACCTCACTTGATTTTGAAGAAGTCCTTCTGATTCTGGGTAAACGAAAACCCATATTTCTTTTAAGAGAATGAGAAGAAAGTGCTCACAACTTTATATGCTTGAGGATATTGTGGAAGAGTTAAGTTGTTTCTAAAATCATGGAAATATGAGTATATATAGATGTATTGATTTGTTTTCCCTCAATAATTGGTGGGTGAGAAGCTATGTGATGGTGCCTATTGGAAGACAAACGCTCTTTGAGATCACATGTTTGTGTCTTAGAGGTCTTTTCCGAATAGCAAAAAGTCAGGACAAACCAACAGAAGAGAAGACTTGGGTACGGATATATGTTGGGATATGATATTGACAAAGGGTTCGCTAAATGAGGTGCAATCCAGTCATGAGATAAGGATGAGAAAAATCATGTTTCTGGTTTTAGTTTTGAGATCATCGGGACAGTTCAAAGACTTAATGTATATTCGCAAAATTTATTAGTTGTTAAGTTCTAGACATGCTTGAGACAACTCTTATGGTTCCTTTTCATCAATCCAATTGAGGCTTAGCATATATATATCTCAAGCATGTCAAGAAATGAAACTAACACCATAAAAACCTTTAGATAGACATTAAGAGCTTTGAGCAGTTCCAGTGATCCTTCTTGACATTTGAGAAAGACATGAAACATTATCATGTGATCCTTCTCATTCATGTCTCTATCGACTACGCACACCGCTTAACTCACCCTTCCTCAATTATAGCTCAACCAAAAGGATTTAGAGGTCCTCTCCTCCTATGGCTCTCATCGTGACAGGTTTTTATCGAAAAGGACCTCTAAGACAAGTCCATGTGATCTTTATATGCCCTTGTTTTCCAATAATTAAGCCCTATCGCATAACCTTTCCTTCATCATGTGTCTATATATACTCATACTTGTAAGATTTCAGAAGCAAGCAACACAAATCTTTCACAATTCTCTCAAGCATCAATATTCAAACACTTCCTTCTTATCACTCTCTTTTTAGACAAAGAAAACAATGGGTTTTCGATTACCAGGAATGAGGAGGAGTTCCTTTGCTACGAAAGTGACTTCTGCAAAATCTGGAGAAGTTCCAAAGGGATGCCTTGAAATATATGTGGGAGAGGAAATGAAAAGGTTTGTGATCTCATTGTCATACTTGAATCAACCTTCATTTCAAGAGTTGTTAAGTGAAGCTGAAGAAGAATTTGGGTATGATCATCCACTGGGTGGCTCACTGTTGCTTGCACAGAAGATCACTTCTTAAAAGTCACTTCTTCCTTCAATGAGTGCTAGTTAGTTTGCAAAGACAACATTCCCTTAGACCAGCCATCAACACAATTTTGTACAGATGGAAATTCAGATGACAATTTTGCTATGTAAAGATTCCCCCCGGGGGAATACTTGGAAATTTTAGTTTGAGATTTATCAATAAACAATTTTCAAGTGAGTTCAATCAATTATTTATGAATATCAAAGGCTGTCATATGACTCATATCTATAATTTAGGCGACTGAATTAATTTGTTTTGTCGTTGCAAGGCTGAGAAAAGAATATTTCATTCCTTAATATCCAGTAATTTCAAAGCAATATTCAATTTTGGGTATATACAAGCACGTCTATATAAGCACAAGCAAATTAAAGAATCCTAGGAAACTTTTGCTGAGAATTATTTTAGAACTTGTTTTATTTAATAATCAAAATAATTCCTCGTTTCCAATTCAATATTTATATTTATAGGGGTAGAGGAAACTCCATTTAGTATTTTTCTATTGCTATCAAAATGGTATTTAATATATAAATACATGGTTGAGAACTAATGGAATGAATGAAACACCAGGGAGTACCATGCCTCTATAACCCGATGCACCGTACTATAGAAGGTATATTAAATAACAAGCCAGAAAGCCAAGGATATCTCAATTTATGAAAATGTAAACTTAAATTCGATATTTACGTGTGTGTGTGTGTGTTCCATCTCTTATCTGAGGTTAATGATTGATTGGATTGTCCTAACTACCCCAATAACAGTCTCCTCTGAATCTGCTCTCAAAGGCACCTTGGCAAATGATATACTGATTTGTTTCTTCTATATTTTTCTAGTCATTCATTATATAAATCTGATATACTCATTATACCACATTCCCCACCCTACTACACTAACCTTAGGCGTATAATTTCCTTCATATCATATATAATTGAAGGGCGAACGCATTAACATATTATATAATTGAAGGAAATTATATAATTGATATTTATCCTAAAAAAGAAAGAAGAAATAAGGAACTGAGATTAATAGCCTTGGTTTTCAGTTTAGTCTTGGTATATATTGTTATTGTTTTATATTTATAT